>NW_010729333.1:242833-255539 GCF_000365185.1 Nelumbo nucifera
TCTCTATGTACATGGTTCTCATGGTGTTATCATTGGTGCTGGCTAACCAGGACAGGGCGTCGGCCTCAACGCTGTCGAACCTCGGGACTTGCCTGATGAAGTGTGAATGGATGTTGGGCAGAGCCTCTCTTACTTTGGCTAAGTAGGCAATCATAGTCGGTTCGCGAGCTTCGTATTCTCCTGTGACCTGATTGACCACGAGCTGGGAATCGCTGCAGATGATTGCTTGGATTTCATTTCTTTGGCTAGAGATAGCCCGACTATCAATGCTTCGTACTCTGCTTCATTATTGGATGCCACAAACTCAAAGCGTAGTGCGTACTCCAGTTTTGTGCCACTTGGGCCGTGCAGAACTATTCCGGCTCCGCTGCCCTGCTGGTTCGAGGAGCCATCTACGTGAAGGATCCAGGGCTCCTCATCCCAGTTCGCGCTTGGCCTAACCAGGAGAGATGCCGCACTGGCTGCTACCTCACGGTGCTCGGACTCAACCGGCTTGGGGACTTCAGAGCTGAAAGTGCACTCCGCGACGAAGTTTGCTAAGGCTTGGGCCTTGATAGTAGATTGTGGCTTGTATTGGAGGTCGTACTTGCTGAGCTCAACAGCCCACTTCGTCAGTCAACCAGAGACCTCGGGCTTGAGTAGGACTTGCCTCAGAGGTTTGTTGGTGAGGACGATAATAGTGTGAGCTTGAAAGTATGGACGAAGCTTTCAAGCTACAATAACCAGTGCATACGCCAGTTTTTCTATCTTTGGATATCTTGTCTCTGCTTCCTACAACACTTTACTAACATAGTAGATAGGTCGTTGGACCCGACCTACTTCTTTTATTAGTACCGAGCTAACCACTTCGTCACTTGCCGAGAGGTACAGCTCCAAAACATCACCCTCTTCGGGCCGGGTTAAGACCGGTATGCTAGCGAGGTACTTTTTGAGCTCGTCAAACGCGAGCTGACAATCTTGGGTCCATTCAAACCCTTTGCTTTTAATTGCTTTAAAGAAAGGTAGGCAGCGATCTGCTGACTTGGACATGAAGCGGCTCAGGGCGGCTATTCGGCCATTCAGCCTCTAAACCTCCTTCATTTTTCGGGGTGGTTTCATATCTAGGATAGCCTTTATTTTGCCTGGGTTGGCTTCAATGTCGTGCCAGTTTACGACGTATCCCAGAAATTTACCCGAGTTGACACCAAAGACACAATTATTCGAGTTTAGCTTCATATTGAACCTACGCAGGATTTCAAAAACTAAATTCAAGTCTTGTATTAAATCACATGAAAATTGGGTTTTGATGACCATGTCGTCTACATAACATTCTACTTTTTGGCCAATCAATGGCTCAAACAGTTTATTTACAAGTCTTTGAAAGGTCGCCCTGGCATTTTTTAGCCCAAAGGGCAAGACCTTTTAGCAGTACAGGCCAAGCTCGATTATGAAGGCAGTCTTTTTTTCATTTGTCGGGTCCATCCTGATCTGATTGTAACCTGAATAGGCATCTAGAAAGCTCTGCAACTCGTGCCCCGAGATCGCATCCACCAGACGGTCGATTCTGGGGAGTGGGAAGCAGTCCTTTGGGCAAGCTCGGTTCAGGTCGGTGTAGTYGACGCACATGTGCCATTTACCGTTAGTTTTTTTACCAGAACGGGGTTGGCCACCCAGCTCGGGTAATGGACTTCCCTGATAAAATCGGTTGCAAGGAGCTTCCTGCCCTCCTCGTTGACTGCCCTCCATCGCTCTAGGGCTAGGTTGCGTTTCTTCTGTCTAAYGAGCCTAACTACAGGATCAGTATTAAGCTTATGAGTTATGATGCTAGGGTCTATGCCGGACATTTTTGCCGCAGACCATGCAAAAACATCTAAATTTTCAAGTAAAAAGCGTACCAATTTAGATTGCAGAGGCTCCTCAATGAGAGCACCAATCTGAAGAGTTCGGGTTGGGTCCTCCGTCGAGGCTGGGATGGAGACGGTCTCTTCTGTGGGAGTAGCTCGTTCCTCGCTCTGCTCCGTAGGTCGCTCCAGCTCGAGGTCATCAGCCACCTTGGCTTTCCCTTTAAGGGTGGCGACGTAGCACTTGCGAGACTTAAGCCGGTCACCTCGCGCTATCCCAATTCCGAAGTCTATGGGGAACTTCATGGCCACGTAGTAGGTGGACACCACAGCCCGTAAGGCATGGGTAATCGATCGACCTACTATGGCGTTATACAGGGAGGGGGTTGCGACCACTAAGAAATCGTGGTTGAGCCCCACTATGCTAGGCCAAGTGCCGACCTCCACGGGTACTATATTCCTTCCCATGGGCCTGACTTCCTCTCCACTAAAGCCTACCAAGGGAGTGTTCGTGGGCTTTTGGTTGCTCTCCTAGAGCTATAGTTGGTCGGAGGTTGCTCTGAAGAGGATGTCCGTCGAGCTGCCCGAGTCGACGAGGACACGCCAGACTTCAAAATCGTTGATCTTCACCTTTATGACGAGCGCGCCATCATGGGAGTAGTGGACCCCGCGCGCGTCATCTTCTGTGAAGAAGATGGGGTTTTTCAACCTTGGCCGCTTTGGGGGGTTCTGCTCTTCCCTGGCGGCTTCGCAAGCTGATGCGCGAGCTGCAGCTGAGGTACAACCCACCACAATCGAGCCTCCAACTATGACGTGGATGGTCCCCCGAACTGGTCTCTCTTCGGGGGGCTGCTTCTGCGGCTATTCCGCTTGCCTGCTGGACTCGGGAGCATCTCTACTCTACTCCCCTTGCCGACCTGCTTTATTATTATTATTATTACTTTGTACAAAATTTCTCAAATATCCGCGACGGATGAGTTCTTCTATCTCATCGCGGAGATTTTTACAATTTTCGGTGCTATGACCGTGATCTTTATGAAAGCTACAGTACAGATTTTTATTTCTAACATTAGGGTCCGCCTTCAACCAAGGTGGCCACTTCACGTACAGAGCGTCCTTGATCACCATGAGGATCTTAGCCCGCTTCATGTTGAGGGGTGTATAGTTCCTTTCTATTGCTGGAGCTCGAAAAGGTTGATTTGGCTTTGCCCCCGAGTTTGATCCTTCTTCTTCCTACTATCGCCCTGAGTTGGGGGCTCTGGTTCCCTCTTCCCTTTCTCAAGGGTCTGCTCGCCCTTCTGGTTGATTTCCTCCTCCGTCCCTATGAACCGATCCGCGAGCTCAAGAAACTCGGTCACGGTCTTGGGTTGATTGACAACTACATGCCACTTGAACTCTTTGTGGGTGATACCCCGCTTGGTTGTGGTGAAGCGAACTGCGGGATCCAGGTTGGGTATTTGTAAACAAGCGTCGTTGAACCGCTTGATGTAACTCCGAATGGACTCCCCATCCTTTTGAATTATGCCGAGGAGGCTTTCTTGAGTTCTCGGGCACCTTTTGTTATTGACGAAGTGGGAGGTGAAAACTTGTACGAACTGCGCCTAGCTTCTTATCGAACCGGGCACGAGGTTACGGTACCATGTGCGGGCAACCTCTTTAAAGGTGGTGGAAAAGGCCACGCACATGCAGGATTTACTAGCTCTTGCCAGGTGCATATGGGACTGGAAGGCATCCACTGGTGGGAGCTTGAAGTCCCTTGGCATGGGGACAGCAAGGAGTTCTAGAGATAATGAGGAAGAAACTGAGAGAAGAGGGGTAGCTTTCACTTCACCTGAGCATACCTCCTCTTTTCCTTTGAGCTCGGGAGAGACTCGGGTAGCAGTTCGNACAAACATTCTCAAATATCCACGACGGATGAGTTCTTCTATCTCATCGCGGAGATTTTTACAACTTTCGGTAATATGATCGTGATCTTTATGAAAGCTACAGTACAAATTTTTATTTCTAACATTAGGGTCCGCCTTTAGCCGAGGTGGCCACTTCACGTACGGAGAGTCCTTGATTGCCACGAGGATCTCAGCCCGCTTCGCGTTGAGGGGTGTATAGTCCCTTCTTGTTGCTGGAGCTCGGAAAGGCTGATTTGGCTTTGCCCCCCAAGCTTGGTCCTTTTTCTTCCTGCTATCGCCTTGAGCTGGGGGCTCTGGTTCCTTCTTCCTTTTCTCAAGGGTCTGCTCGCCCTTCTGGTTGATTTCCTCCTCCGTCCCTACAAACCAATCTGCAAGTTTGAGGAACTCCGTTACGGTCTTGGGTTGATTAACAACTACGTGCCACTTGAACTCTTTGTGGGTGATACCTCGCTTGGCTGCGGTGAGGCGAACTACGGGATCCAGGTCGGGTATTTGTAAACAAGCATCGCTGAACCACTTGATGTAACTTCGAATGGACTCCCCTTCCTTTTGAACTATGCCGAGGAGGCTTTCCTGAGTTCTCGGGCACCTTTTGCTGGTGACAAAGTGGGAGGTGAAAACTTGCACGAACTGCGCCCAACTTCTTATCGAACCAGGCGCAAGGTTGCGGTACCATGTGTGGGCTACCCCTTTAAAGGTGGTGGAAAAGGCCACGCACATGCAGGATTCACTGGCTCTTGCTAGGTGCATCTGAGACTGGAAGGCGTCCACATGATCATTTGGATCGAAGGATCCGTCATACTTGTCCAGTTGGGGGAGCTTGAAATC
Source organism: Nelumbo nucifera (assembly GCF_000365185.1). The sequence goes on from NW_010729333.1 coordinate 247,389, forward strand.
CCTTGGCATGGGGACAGCAAGGTGTTCTGGAGATAAAAGGGAAGAAACTGAGAGGAGAGGGGTAGCTTTCACTTCACCTGAGCATACCTCCTCTTTTCCTTTGAGCTCGGGAGAGACTCGGGTAGCAGTTCGGTGAGCTCGCCGGCGTCTTCGCCGTTGATTTGTCGGCTCGGCGTTGGTGCTTGATGCTTTAGTGTCGTCGAGCTTGACGGGCTCAGACTGCTAGTGGTGGCTCTAAACCGAAGGGCCCTGCCTATAGTCCACGGCCAGAACCTCTAACGGATTCTCTGCGAGCGGGAGCTTGAATCGCGAAGGCCGAGGCGATATAGGCTTGGTTGGCTGGGAGGCCCCCGACCTGCCCACAGGCTGTGAGGCGGGGGTAGTTGGCCTCTCCTTCTTGCTATGGGAAGGTGCTTGATGCTTCAGTGTCGCCGAGCTCGACGGGCTCAGACTGCTGGTGGTGGCTCTGAACCGAAGGGCCCTGCCTATAGTCTGCGGCCAGAACCTTGAACGGATTCTCTGCGAGCGGGAGCTCGAACTGTGAAGGCCGGGGTGATACAGGCTTGGTTGGCTACGAGGTCCCCGACCTGCCCACGGGCTGCGAGGCGGGAGTGGCTGGCCTCTCCTTTTGGCTATGGGAAGAGGCTTGGCTCTTGGCGAAATCTTGGGCCTGGGAGGCCTCCTTAACGAGGTTGTTTACTCTGGTGAGAGGGCTTGGTCTGCTTCGTGGCCAGATGCCGAGGGGGAAGCAACGACTGGGCCTGAGGCAAAGAAGGGAACTGCTAATGATACTGGTATTGGGAAACCTGGTGCATCACTTGTTGTTGGTAGAGTTCGAATTGTTGAAATTGTTGCATTTGAGCTTGCATGGCTCGCATGCACTGCATTAAGTCCTCCAACTGGTTCGGGTTGGCCGCTGGGGGCACAACCGAGGGTTCAACAAAGGTTGCTCCAACTGTGGAAGGGAGTGGAGCGACCGCGGGTGCCACAGTGAGAGGCACGTTCAAACTGGGGACTCCGTCCACGGAGAGGGGGACGGTGAACTGCCCAATACAAATAGTAGGAAGTTGGGGCTGCTCCCCAAAAGCGTTCTGGCTGGCACCACGTCCGGCGTTGCTGGAGGAAGCCATGAATGCTGAATTTTCAAAAAAGGAAACTGTAAAAGCTTAGCGGAAGGCTTTTGGAAGCGTTTCCCACAGACGACGCCAAATGATGCGGCACGATCCGGGCACTCCTACCTGGCTGTTAACTAGCACCTAACTAGCAACGGACGGCACCTGAGAAGGAGAAGATGAAAGTAAGAGTGTAAGAGTGTAAAGAGGCTAAGAGTGTAGGTCGCGCTGGATCACTGAGTTCTCAAGATTAGCTTGAGAGCAAGTAAATTTCAGATAGGATCTCAGATGTTTGAGAGAGAGCCCTTCCCTTTAACTAGGGAGCTCTTATATAGACGTTCTTGTCAAATCGGGCGTAACCGCCACTAGGCTTCTGTCGTAGCCGTTACCTGTCAGGGTTGTGCAGGTGACCGTTGCAGCGTACTACCCAATTGGATGGGTGACACGTCCCGGGAGGACAGGCACGCCACCATCTGTCGAAAGACGTGGGTACAGTCTGTCGAATGGGCAGGGACTGCGGTGTCAATCAGGAGACGTGGTGCTGTTTGACGGGTACGTTCTTGTCAGATAGAAGCTTCCTGAAAGCATCGCGTCGCTTAGTCGCGAGCTACCTTGTAGCGAGCTATCCTGTCGCGAGCTCCTAGGGGTACTTCGAGGTGACCCTTCTCAAGGTTGTCTTTGGGGCAGTTTTTTTGCCTAAGTGTTGGAGCGAGCTGGTTACCCTAACTCGTGAGTTGGGATAGTCTTGGAGTATTCTCTTTTGATAGCTCGGGGGACCTCGAGCTCGCGCTGTAGCAAGCACCCCCTGTAGCGAACTGTCCTACAGGCTCGTTACTTAGTCGCAGTTAGGCTGCGGTGCTGAGCTGTTGCTTGTGTTGAGTCAGGTCCACGTGTCATTGTCTCAAGGGGTCGGGTCAAATCATCCTCCATCAAGCCTCCAATTAGTCCTTCAAGTTCTTCATTCCATTACTTTGCAGATATTCACTGAAGTATTATAGGAAACAAAACAAGAGGGGAAATCTTTAGGTTCCAAAATAAATTCATCTAAACATAATTTACAAAACTGTCAGGCTATATATACCCTTATGCATTTTTTTCGATAAATAAAAAGAAAATCTCATTAAAATAAAAAAGAGTACAAAATCTGGATAGGTGGCAAGGTAGCACCTAAACCACCAGAGAATATACCCTTATGTATTTGGATGCAGAAGTTCTATATGTGACAAACAAATTAAAGAATATGATCGTCCACATTGCTGCATGCCCAGATAACATTGAATTTAAACCCTCCAATCAGTTACCCAGATCAAAAGATGCTATGGGAGACTACACCTGCATGCAGATTGCAGATCACTCAAAGGTAAAATCAAGAAAGAAAGTCTGAACTTCTGCAGCTATAGTTTCTTTCTTCTTGTTAATATGTTTTCTTCTTCTTTATCCTTTCAGAATTTTCACCACTTTCCCATGAATCCATGAATTAAAATAGAGGCAAATAGAAAGCTAAAAGGACATATACAGATTTAGATATCAATGAACAAGTGTGTATAAAGATTTACATTCTGATACCCTCTAATGCAATTACAGTAATGTTCCCTTTCGAGGAGGAAATGATTATCTCTTTGTTATGTCATCCTTCTTCACAGTGAAATCCCAAAGGTCCCCATACTTCTCATTAAAGTCCCATATGTCCATTGTGTTGTAATCAGAAATCAACTTGTCACGAGCTCCTCTCTCCATATTGTAGATTTGGGGTTCAAAATTGTGAGGTTTATCGGGTTTCCCCATCTCAATCATGCAAAATATCACTACAAAAACTCCAGCCCCTATGTACAAGTACTCCCCCTGAAAGGCAGATCAGAAGGTTCTTTGATGAGAGAAATGGTTAATTCATGAAGAGGGCTTCAGCCATTTTTCAAATGCAGTTCTAGAGAGAAGTTAAAGGTTCTTATGACAATACCGGAACATGGTAAACCAACCCTGCAATAATTGCTGGAAGGAAAAGCCATGATATAATCCCTGCCAAGAAAAAAAAAAAAAGAGAGAGAGAAAAGACATCACCACTGCCAGTTTTCTTGTTTCCTGATTCCTGAGTAATAAAAGTGATCAGCAATAGTAAATAACTAAGTACCCTGGAAACCGGTAGGGGGTTCCATTGCGGCATACTCTTCTGCAACTGCTCCCCAAAATGTTCCTACAATGTAAAACTTATGTCAAAAATTAAGGGAATTCCAAAAAAAATGAATAATTTTGTGGAAAAGAGGACTTCTGCCATTGGCAAAAATACTGGAGCTTTGATACCTTAGCATGAACATGTTCATCAATAAATGATACAGCATTAAGTTAGAAGCAAGTAAACGAACCTCCTTTTTGTTTATTTACAGGCCATCTAAAAAATGATTTAAGCATCAATTGATCAGATGATCCAATTCCTTTTCAAGGGTCATATCAAAGGGTGAATGCAGTGACATCTCCAGTCCCCTTCATACATAATGGTTTACTACTTGTACATGCATCTTGATGTCTTTTAACGAGAAAGCCAAATAAAGGTACTGAGACATCAGATTTAGACAAACAACAACAGTTACAGAAAGTAACGGAGATATAAAAAAATTGAACGCAACTTTCATTACGATATCAGCATGGGAGTATTGCACAAGGAATAAGGTATGGGATGATGTAGTGACATAGAATTCAATGGAAAATTTGTTTACTTGTGGAACTTAATTATTTGGAAATCTAGCATGGAAATTTGAAGGCAATTCGCACTAGGGAAAATTCCTTCTTGATCACAATGTGCCAATTCACCCAAAAGCTGGACTGTCATCCTATGGCCTAGATTGGAATATGCCAATTGGTTTTCAAAAGAGTTGATTTAGGAATGTTTGCACTGGCACTTTTCATCCAGATCATTGAAATTCAGAGTTTTGATTGGGGAAGCTCGCCCGATACCCGCCATCCCTCACATGAGCAGTAACGGCCTGATAACTGTGCTCTACCACAAGGGATGCAACGACCCCGAAGGAATATTACCAGACCCATACGGTTCAGGGAATAGAAGCCACTCATTGACAGATTTTAATTAGTTACACATGATCATTGTGCCTCTCTGGCATAACCGAATTCAGTTAAGCATCTCCTATATATATATATATATATATGTCATTACAGTAAGAGTGAAAAGAGAACAATTCAATTCTCCCATCTCTGTCTCGTCTTCCTTCTGGAGCTTCCCTCACGCTCGAAGTGGGGAAAAATTCCTCTAAGGCCTATTAAGTTTTTTCCCCCAAGTTGGAACTTCATAATTCAAAACTGATTGATGAAGAGTGCAAGAAGTTCAAATAGGACACTAGGTTGAGTTTGTCAAGCTTTGGTAAGCATAACAATATTCCACCATTTTTAAGAGCAGAGCCAACATGACAGCTGTTTCAGAGGGGGGAAACAATGAGACAAGCAAATGACAGGAACTCCTACTTTACATACATTATTACATTGAATTAAATCAGCAGAACACAACCTGATCAAATAAAACAAAAACAGATAAAAGAATAAAAATGAACGCCCTAGACACTAAAAATAAAATTTCAATACCTTTTTCATGTCCTTCATGGTAAGTGTGGTGCCCATCATACTTTCCATAGATAAAATCTTCCTGAAATTCAGAATATAAAGTAATTTAAGATCAAACAAACTAAAAGAAAAACTAGACGGTTGCTCAAGAACCAATATACTTACAGGGCTGATGCCATTGGTCGCCCAACGATCATGCTTATCTTCGATGAGATCTGGCTCTATCTCAGACAACCCGGCAGCATTTAGTCTGGTGGAGCTGTTAAGCCTTCGACTGAAATTGAGGATCTGAGAACTTGGACTTATCTTGGACGAAATCCTAATCCTAACTTCAGGGGGTTTAGAGATGATATTTGGGACCGAACTGGCAGATAGAACAACAGGAGTGGATGAGACCGCCATCTCTTGCTCTCTGTTTCGTTGAGCAGCTTGAGCTTCGCCTTTTACCCGCCTTAATTCATTTTTTTTACCCTTCCTTTTTTTGGGTTATCCTCATTTTTGTTTCAATTTGAACGAACGAAAACGAGCCGTTTTGCCCCTTATCCACTTGGAATTCGCATGGGATCCTTACAAAGCGCTCCAAACCTTACATCCCAACAATGCATCCCTAATGATTGGATCTCCTATCAACAAAACACATTCCAACAACCTGGCACCGCACATTTCACCTTGAGAATGGGACGTGCCATGTATAAGATGCACTGTTTTTCAAATCGGGCAATCACCGCTTTTTGATAAAAAACTATTGGTTTGGTCAGTAAATCGCTAACCCATACGGTCRAATTGTCAATTCGGATAATAGTTTTTTTCAATTTTTTGTTTTTTAAAACATTATTATAATTATTATTTATTTTTTTGTCAAAATGAGTTGTTTGTTCGGATCAGACAGTTGGACCGTTTGACCTGTGAACCAGTTCCTAAAACAGTTCCCTGTCTGATCCAGTTTTAAAAATCTTGATGAGATGTGTGGTGCCAGTTGATGTTGGGAGGGGGTTGGAACGTATTTCATTGATAGGTGATCTAGATTCTGGACTCATCCCCAATGCATCCTGAGATGTGCTATGTGGCCAAATCATCCACGTGGTTGTATTATAGGAGATCGGATTTAGTCCTCACTTTGCAGCCGTGCATTGGAAACATTTCCTATAGGGAAATATTCCCAATGCAGGGCTAAAAGGGAGTGTGAGGATAGTATAAGGACAGTCGTTTCGATTTCTTATACATGTTCCAATACCCTATTAACATGATCTAACACTACACATCTCATACATGATAGGACCCATTATGATAGGTGCCAATATAATGAAGTTCAGATCTGCTACAAACCAGACACTCCCAACCGGTCAATGCAGCCACACATTGAAAACTCCCCATGAGAAGTTCTCAATGTGCAGCTGCAAATGACTTATTGGGACAGTATTAGTAGCATTTTATTAGTAGCAAAACCCTACCTCTACATGCACATGCACATCCAACTGTGCATCTGAACTCTCCAGGGACTATAGGGAGATGGATCTATTCGCCAAGAAAAACACCTCAGGGATGGGAGTGCTTATGTATGATGTATCTATGAATCTCGTATGAAACTGAAACCCACTATAAACCCAATGTGTCTGCAATGTTTGGACACAAATCATCTTTTTTATTTTTTTCGAAGGCAACTCCGTAGGTGTTTAGTGCCATGGTATTTATGTCTGTTGACATTCTGTTTCAATGATACATTAGCATCACATAAGCGATTATACTTGTATCTTGGTTGATAGGCTGGTCAGGTAACGTTTTATATTTTAATATCTTGAAGTTGTGTAAAATTTACTTTTAAAAGAAATATTGGCAGTGTTTGATATCGATGTCATTTTCTGAGAAAATAGAGTCATGTAAGCATTATATCAGAAAAAGCGGTGCTTCAGAAAACGTTCTCTTATTTGGTACTGTTTTCTATAAAAAAATGTTGTTTCAGATAATACTTCAGAAATTGGGAAAATGAGGTTTGAAGCAATGCCAAATTTGATATTTTCTTAGAAAACAGTCATGGTGCAATAATGTGACAATATTTTGGACATTGGATAAAATGACCAATGCTGAAAACAGTTCTACAGCACTGGTACCAAACAAAATCAATGTTGTTTTCCTTGAAAACAACTTGTGTAGCAGCATCGCTTCCAAACAAAAAGTATAAAAAAACGATGCTTACAACTCAGGCATACCGACACCTTTTTTATGAGAAAACGGTATTGTGTTCCCAACACCGATGCCAAACACCTACATTATTTTGATGTTTATTTTATTGTGTTTCCACTTCGTTTATGAGGCCCTTATGTGTAATAAATAGGGTTAGTAACAAGTCCGATCTATCCGATAAACCCAAATTGATTGAACCAATTATAATGGATCTGGTTCTACGATTTTGTCCCATTTAATAATTGGGTGGATTCTGGTTTCTACCTGTCCTTAACTGATTCAGGCCCGGAACCGATTATTTTATATAATATTTTGTTATAACTTTTATTATATTGTATATTTGAAATGGTAAATTTGATTGACAAAATTTTAAGATAATATTAGTTAAAAATATTTAACTTATTAACATATAAATAAATAATTTAGTATTTTTATTAAGATTATATTATCAAAATTTAAAATTTAARTTATCTTATATTTTTTATATTACCGTAGCTGAAATGGGTTTTATAAAAACGTCACACGTGCCAATGTATACACCACCAATGAAATTTTACTATTTAATACTGTTTATTTCTGTAAACTAAAACTTTTCCATGTTGGATGAGAGACAAGTGTTTCTCTCCTCTAACCACTTCTCTCTCTCTCCATTTTGCATGTATGACGCGTGTCTACTTTTTTGTTTCTACTTCTCTCGCCATCTACTCTTGGTATTTTCATTTTTTCTCTTCCTCAGTGTTTCCACTTTCTTCTCCTCTCGCCATCAACCGCCACCAAGCCTCCATCAATTGTGAACGTGACATCTCAGGACGAAACGGACCACCTCATCTGGAAGCTTGAACTTAACATCTTGCAATTGCTAAAAGAAATTAGCAACAAAAAGAAGCTAAACGCATTCAATATTCTAAAAGCAACACCAGATTTCCAGAACTGTAATGGCAGGAGCAAGATGGCGAACAAGAAGGACATGCCTTCACTAAAACATCTCAATCTGGGACTGTTCACGATGAACTTAACCAAGGTTAGTTGCTTCAAATATGTAGTGATGATGTGCAATCCGGCCGGGCTTAGTTATCAACGACCTTGCCTCTGAACTGAGTAGCAGAGAACCTGAAACGGAGGAGACGAGGAAGCTCCAGGGGGAACCCGGTGTAAAGGCTCCGAAGCTTAAGTTAGAATCCTTCAAAGGCAAGATAAAACCAGATAGCGCAAAGTTTGCATACCTCCTCATTGGGGGTGGAGAGCCTTTTATAACCACCTCGCGCACTCACTCCTAGACTCCTGTCAGGTC
>NW_010729333.1:279385-293147 GCF_000365185.1 Nelumbo nucifera
ACTTTGGCTAAGTATGCTACCATGGTTGGCTCGCGGGCTTCGTACTCACCCATAACCTGATTTACCACGAGTTGGGAATCGCTGCAGACGACGGCGTGCTTGACTTTTACATCCTTTGCCAGATCCAGCCCGGCTAGCAGCGCCTCATACTCTGCTTCATTGTTGGATGCCGCAAACTCAAAGCGTAGTGCGTACTCCAGTTTCACACCGCTTGGCCCGTATAGAACGATCCCAGCTCCGCTGCCCTGCCGATTTGACGAGCCATCTACGTGAAGGATCCAGGGTTCTTCATCCCAGTTCGGGCTTGGCCTAACTAGGAGAGATGCCGCGTTGGTTTCTACTTCACGGCGCTTGAGTTCAACCAGCTCGGGAACCTCGAGCTCTCCCATACTGGGGGCCTTGTGTTCCACCGGCCTGGGGACTTCGGAGCTAAAGGTGCATTCTGCAACGAAATCTGCCAAGGCTTGGGCCTTGATAGCAGTTCGCGGTTTATACCAGAGTTCTTACTTGCTGTGCTCGATGGCCCACTTTGTTAACCTATTCGAGACCTCAGGCTTGAGCAAAACTTGCCTCAAAGGTTTGTTGGTAAGGACAACGATGGTGTGTGCTTGGAAGTATGGGTGGAGCTTTCGGGCTACTATAACCAGTGCATAGGCTAACTTTTCTATCTTTGGGTACCTTGTCTCTACTCCCTACAACACTTTACTAACATAATAGACGGGTCATTGGACCCGATCTAATTCTCTTATTAGTACCGAGCTGACCACCTCGTCACTTGCCGAGAGGTATAGCTCTCAAACATCACCCACTTCGGGTCGGGTTAAGACTGGGGTGCTGGCAAGGTGCCTTTTGAGCTCGTCGAACGTGAACTGGCACTCTTTGGTCCATTCAAAGCCTTTGCTTTTTATGGCCTTAAAGAAAGGCAGGCAGCGATCTGTTGACTTGGACAAAAAGTGATTCAAGGCGGCTAACCGTCCGTTCAGCTTCTGAACCTCCTTTAATTTCCGGGGTGGTCTCATTTCTAGGATGGCTTTGATTTTGTCCGGGTTGGCCTCAATGCCTCGCCGGTTAACGATGTACCCTAGGAATTTACCCGAGGTGACACCAAAGACACACTTGTTGGGGTTTAGCTTCATATTAAATCTACGCAAAATTTTGAAAACTGAATGTAAATCTTGTATTAATTAATGTGAAAATTGGGTTTTGACGACCATATCGTCTACATAACACTCTAATTTTTTGCCAATTAGTGGCTCAAACAGTTTGTTTACAAGTCTTTGAAAAGTGGCCCCAGCATTTTTCAACCCGAAGGGCATGACCTTGTAACAGTACAGGCCGAACTTGGTTATAAAAGCAGTTTTCTCTTCATCAACTAGGTCCATCATGATCTAGTTGTAGCCCGAATAGGCATCCAGGAAGCTCAGCAACTCGTGCCCCAAGGTCGCGTCCACTAGATGATCAATCCTGGGAAGTGGGAAGCAATCCTTTGGGCAAGCTCGGTTCAGGTCAGTGTAGTCAACGCACATGCGCCATTTACCGTTGGCATTTTTCACCGGAATGGGGTTGGCCACCCAACTCGGGTAATGAACCTCCCTGATAAAATCGACTATAAGGAGCTTCCCAACCTCCTCGTCAACTACCCTCCATCGCTCTGGGGCTAGGTTGCGCTTCTTCTGTCTAACGGGCCTAACTACAGGATCAATGTTTAGCCTATGAGTTAAAATGTTGGGGTCTATGCCGAGCATTTCTGCCACTGACCAAGCAAAAACATCTAAATTTTCAAGTAAGAAACTTACCAGTTGAGATCGCAGGGGTTCCTCAATAGAAGAGCCGATCTTAAGTACTCGAGCTGGGTCCTTTGCCGAAGCCAGGATGGGGATGTTCTCTTCGGTAGGTACGGCTTGATCCGCGAACTGCTCTGTGGGTCGCTCTAGCTCGAGGTCGTCTGCTACCTTGGCCTTTCCTTTGAGGGCAGCTACGTAGCACTTGCGGAGCTCGAGCTGATCGCCTCGCGTCACTCCAACTCCGAAGTCTGTAAGGAACTTCATCGCCAGATGGTAGGTGGAGACTACTGCTCGTAAGGCGTGGGTGATGGGCCGACCTACTATTGTGTTGTACGGGGAAGGGGTTGCGACCACCAGGAACCCGTGGTTGAGCCTTACCACACTAGGTCAGGTGCCGACCTCCACAGGTACAGTGACTCTCCCTAAAGGTCTAACCTCCTCACCGCTGAATCCCACGAGTGGAGTGTTTGCGGGCTTCAGGTCGCTTTCCTGGAGCTAAAGTTGATCGAAGGCTGCCTTGAAGAGAATATCTGCCGAGCTGCCCGAGTCGACTAGGACGCGCCTGACCTCGAAGTCGTTGATCTTAATCTTTATGACGAGCGCGTCATCATGGGGGTAATGGACTCCTCGTGCATCGTCTTCGGTGAAGAAGATCGGTTCCTCCATCCTTGGCCGCTTTGGGGGGTTAAGCTCTTCCCTGGCGACCTCGCGGGCTGACGACCGAGCTGCTATCGAGGTGCAGCCTGCAACAATTGATCCTCCGACAATTACATGGATGGTCCCCCAGACTGGTCTCTCGTCAAAAGGCTGCCTCTGCGGTTGTTCCGCTTGTTTGCTGGACTCGGGGGCTTCCTTACTCTACTCCCCGTGCCGACTTGCTTTATTACTATTATTATGCTGTACAAAATTTCTCAAATATTCGCGACGGATAAGTTCTTCTATCTTGTCGCAGAGGTTCTTACAGTTTTTGGTACTATGATCATGATCTCTATGAAAACTACAATACAAGTTTTTATTCCTAACATTGGGATCGGCCTTAAGCCGAGGTGGCCACTTCACACATGGGGCGTCCTTGATTGCCATGAGGATCTCGGCCCGCTTTGTGTTGAGGGGCGTATAATCCCTTTCTGCTGCCAGAGCTCAGAAAGACTGAATCGGCTTTGCTCCCCGAGCTTGGTCCTTCTTCTTCTTGCTGTCACTTGGAGTCGGGGGCTCCGATTCCCTTTTTCTTTTTTCAAAGACATGTTGGCCTTTCTGGTTGATCTCCTCCTCTATCCCTATGAACCGATCTGCCAATTTGAGGAACTCGGTCACGGTCTTGGGTTGGTTGACAACCACGTGCCATCTAAACTCCTTGTGGGTAGTGCCCCACTTGGCCGCAGTGAACCGAATTGTAGGGTCTAGGTCGGGTATCTACAGGCAAGCATCATTAAGCTGCTTGATGTAGTTCCGGATGGACTCTCCTCCCTCTAGACTATGCTGAGGAGGATTTCTTGGGTTCTCAGGCACCTTTTACTGGTGACGAAGTGGGAGGTGAAGACCTGCACGAATTGCGCCCAGCTCCTTAGTGAACCTGGCGCGAGGTTTCGGTACCAAGTGCGGGCTACTCCTTTGAAGGTGGTGGAGAAGGCCACGCACATGCAAGACTCGCTCGCTCTAGCCATATGCATCTGGGATTGAAAGGCGTCCACGTGGTCATTGGGATCGAAGGACCCATCGTACTTGTCCAGCGGGGAGAGCTTGAAGTCCCTTGGCATGGGGACAACAAGGAGCTCTGGTGACAGGGGGAGGGAACTGAAAGAAGSGGTGTAGCTTTTACCTCGCCCGAACTTACCTCTACCTTGCCTCTGAGCTCAGGCAGGTCACGGGTGGCAATTCGGCGAGCTTGGTGACGCCTTCGTTGCTTCTTAGCTGGCTCGGTGTTAGTGTTGTTGGCCTCGGTATTACTGAGCTCGATGGGCCCAGGGAAAAGCTCGGACGACTATCGGTAGCTATGAATAGAGGGACCTTGTTCCAGAACATCAGCCAGCACTTCRAACCGGTTTTCGACAAGCGGAGGTTCGAACTGTGAGCGTTGAGGAGATACCGGCCTAACCGGCAGGGAGGCCCCCTACCTAACTGCATGCCGCGAGGCAGGGGTAGGGGGTCTTTCCTTCCTTCCATGGGATGATGTCGAGGTCTCTCCTCGGTGGGAAGGGAGTTCACTGCGGTGATGAGGCTTGGTTGGCTGCACAACCGGATGTCGGGGAGGGAGTGAAGGAAATTGTTGCTGATACTGGTACTAGGACACTTGGTGCAGCACTTGCTGCTGGTGGAACTAAAGTTGCTGGAACTGTTGCATTTGGGCCTGCATGGCTCGCATGCACTGCATCAGGTCTTCGAGCTAACCTTGGCTGGTCACCGGAGGGAGAATGGTGGGTTCAGCAAAGTTGTTCCAATGGTAGAGGGTAATGGGACGGTCACGGGTGCCACCGTCAGGGGCACATTCAGACTAGGTACCCCGTCCACAGAGAGGGGGACGGTGAACTGCCTGATGCAGACGGTGGGTAACTGGGGTTGTTCCTCAGGGGTGTTCCGGCGTCTGGCGTTGGTGGAGGAAGCCATAAGTGTTACTGATGAGTTCTTGGGAGAAGGTTTCACAGAAGTTAGAGGAAGGCCTTTTGAAGCGTTCCCATAGACGGTGCCAAATGATGCAACACGATATGGGCACTCCTAGCTAGCTGAGACTTGGCTCCTAGTTGTGGACGGCACTTGAGAGGAAGAGGAAGGTGAAGGATTCCCGGGGAGCTCTCCTGGTGGGAACACTCCAATGGCTAAGTTAGAACTCTTGAGGAAACTCAAAGAAGACATAGAGAGTTAAGAGTGCTAAAAGTGCTAGCTTCAATACCTTAGCTTCGTGAGGGTTGGGGTCCTTTTATATCGGAGCTTGGTCACATCAAGCGTAACCGCCAGGGCAGGGGTGGCAGGTGCAGGCTGCTACTGCAAGGTACAGACTCGACAAGCGTGCCATGCTTTTCAGAAACGGCAGGTAGAACGCCGCCTGGCAAGGGATCCGAGCACTGCCACCGGATCCGGTAGGTACAGATGTCAAGCAGATCTCCCTACAGTTTGCCGAGCTACCGTACACCGAACCACTTGGAGCAGATTTGCCTTGCACCGAGGTGCCGAGGTACACCGAGGTGCCTGCACTGGAGGCGAGCCTTAAGCAAGTTCGAACAGAAGTCTCGAAGGTGCTGCCCCGAGGTGTTTCTCCCTCGGGACACTTAGCCAAAAGTCGGGGTGCTCCCTTCTTAGGAAGGGAGAGCTCGGGTCCCCTTGCACGGGGTTGCTCGGGGAGCTCCGCCTTCAGGCTTGGGGCGAACTGGGCCTTGCTACTCGGCGAGTTGTCATGCACGCCGAGTCGTTTGGTCGGGTCTCGACGAGCTTATTACGCCGAATTGCTGCCACGCTGACTTATCACTTATACTAGATCATATATACGTGTCCCCGTGCTACGGGGTCGGGCCAAATCACCCTACATCAAGTTGGATGGTAGACATGTATAAATAAATAAAAAAAAAAACACACCTTCCATCACCATGTAGGCTATAATACATTATCAAACAAGGAATATTTAGTGAGGTTCACATAGACAAGGTTTCCGACAAAAATAAACAAAAAAAAAATATAAACCAACTTCTTTCATACAAAACAGTAGGCAACAACTATTCTTCATAATCCAAAAAACAACTATTATAATTCTTCCAAGGACATGCGATAAGGGATATTTAAAATAGCGGTTAGAGGTTGGAAATGAGAGGACAACCAAGGGGTTAGAACGACCGATTATCTATCCGAAACGCTGCTAAAATCGTTGGAGATCCACGCAGTCGTACATGCCGTTGGGAGGGAAGAACTGAAAAAGGACGTTCGTTCCGTCCTACGCTGGAATGAAAGTAAATAGTGAGGAGAGAGAAAAATTAAACATTTACATTTACCGCAAGAGGTTAGTTGAGTGGATTACAGCCCCTCCTAATCTATTAATAGCCTCCTATAAATCGCATCTTGTTTATGGATTTAGCATCAATSCATATTCAGGATTCATTCCACCTATACAGGGTGGATTATGCCGTGAAAACCCCTAATTTTTACGAAAAAATATGGACAGCTATAAGACCACATTTGACGTTTACGGAAAAGTACGAACAACTATAAACATTCAAAATGTCAAAAAACCCCACTCAATACATCAATGCCGGTTCTGAATTGGCATCAATTCTGAGCTGACACCACCCTAACTATAGTTTCGACTTAAAAATTCTGACATTGGGCTGAACCATCATTCTCCCTAATTTTTATGCCTTGGCCTAAGGGATAAATTACCCCTCTTTAAACCTCCCCTATACTTTTTTTACTTTGTAACAGATTAACAGTTGTGATTCAGTACCTTAATAGTTATCTTTCTCCCTTGTACTTTCTACATTGTTCTATATGCACCACAAATGTCAAGATTGCCCTTCAATGAAAATGTTGAGTTTTACATTGACCATAACAGCCTGGAAAGTGTAACTTTTCTGACATTGTTTCATCCACACTTTCCATCTTGCCCATCCTTCGTCTTGAGGTTGAGGGAGTGGATGAAGAGTTTTTGGGGAAGAGAAGAAGTAAAACTACAGCGATACAAAGATATACAAATCCATGTTACTCTACACGATTATTTTGTGGGGCTGTGGGCGGGACCCACGTGTGATCCAACGTGGCTAAAGGTGTGGCTACGTGACAGACCAGAATATCTCTTCCCCCACATTTTAGGAAGCTTTGGATGATACGGAGAACCTCCTACATCTTATTGAGCAAAAAGTTCACAGGTGGTCTATTGGAAGAATGAGCTTGAATACGAGCTTTTCTGATTTGCCATGTGGTTATATATCTTGCCACGTGTCAGTCGATCCTTATTCCTATAACTTCTTATTTTTCAGAAAATAAGAAAAAGAAATGAATTTTACGTTGTACCGGACAGTAGTAGAATTTCATTGCACACGGTTCCTATAGACTGTATATCACTGTTTTGAAAACCCGATCGGATCAGACGGTTGGACCAGAAAAACCAGGAACCGGTCATATGACTGGTTCTGTTTTCCTCCAAAACTGCTTTTTCCCTCAAAATCGTTGATTTTGGTCAGAAAACCGCTGAATCGGCTGATTAATTGTTCAAACCGTTTGAACCATTTTGACCGTTTTCTAATTTTTACTTTTTTTTTATTTTTTTGTCAAAACGGGCTGGCCATTCAGGTCGAACCGTCAGACCGTTCAAACCGATAACCAGACCCCTGACCTGTTCGTTTTTAAAAATCATGCTGTAAGCTAGCTGCTAGCATACAGGCATCAGTGATTCTTCCGATCAACATGTGCAGAACCTGAAAATTTGTTGATGACGAAAATAATCCAGAGTTGCTTGACAAATGTGCTGTTCATGGTATAGGAAGTAAAATCTTGAATCTTTGGTTGCAATGCAGAATGCCTATCAATAGAGGAACTGGATTTGGTCCAATTAATCCAATCCGCTGAACTGGATTTAGACCATTGGGCCAGTCCAATTTAACGTTTGCACAATCCAACCTGTTTAAATTGGTTTTAATTTAGATTTGTTCCAATCTAAACTTAGTCCAGTGGCAGCTATATTCTTATTTTCTATCAATGGACCGTATTGTGGTTCAATCTAACCCAATCCGATATAAATCCATTACTGATAAACTAAGTCCAGTCCAATTCAATAAATACTTTGGACCATTAAATCTGTATCGGTCCAATTCAATATGTCTTATTGGTCCATCCACTCTGTATAAATTGACTTTGATTTGGATGGGTCCAATCCAAAACTGGTCCATTGACACCCTTACCTTACCTACCAAATATAAATGGAATTGACTCGAGGGTATTGTTGGTGAATGCCATTGTGGCATTGGTGTCAATTTTGGAGATGTGTTTCCAGAAGAGCAGTCTGTTTTGTTAATAAGAACGTCGTAAAACCAGGCAGTTATCTATGGAGACCAAATCAGCCCCCCACAATCTCCCACAACACATCTCCACCGTGTATTGAGAGCATTTCCCGATGATAGTACTAGAAATGATGATGTCATCAACGGGAGGTGTTTCTAATACACAGTGGAGATGTACTGTGGGATGTTTTGGGGGGCTGATTTGAACTCTTATCTATGTAAACTGTAATTCATGATGTAGGTGTTGATCAAGACCATTTGGAATTACATAATTGGATGAAGAAAACGTATGAATATAAGTAGTTAGGGGTAACCCAGATTAAATCAGTCATGTGCTGATGAGTGATGATTATAAACCATGAGCAAGGTTTAGCTGAATGAATGATTTAGCTCTTCAATAGGTTGTGAAACCAATGATAAGTGATGGAGGGTGATTTGGCCTGACCTCGCAGCACGGGTACATGTGGGCGTGACCTTGCTCAAACAGTGACTCGGCAAGACAGCGCAACGGACGTGACCACAACTCGAAGGGAAAGTCCCACCGAGCTCAGCTCGGCAACTGGGCGAGTAAGCCACTCGCCGGAAGCCGTCTTACCCGCACCTCCTCCCTGGGGTTAAGGCACTTCGGGGGGTCCCGAGTTCGGGGCACCCTGACCTCTAAAGGCCTGAGCTCCCCCCAATGGACCTCGGGCCACTCCCAGATAGGAACACACCGATCCTTCTCTAGACACCCCGAGGCATGGACACCTCGGGTCAGCCAGCTCGGCATAACTTGCTACAGGCAGCTTGTCACTCAGGAGACAGCCCGGCTCAGGGTAATTCGCGGAAGGGTAGCTCGGCATAGCGCAGGAAGGCTTTCTTCTCGACCATCGTACCCAAAAAATCTGTGGACAGCAGACATGTCCCTCGTCAGAAAGCACCACGCCTGTCACCTTCAGAAAGGTGTCTCGCACCTGACAGGCACGTACCCTGCAACGACAGCCCCGCGTGTGCCACCTCAGCCTTGCCAGTAACGGCTGTGGCAAACTGACAGTGGCGGTTATACCTGCCCTGTCATAAGCAGAGGGCCCGAATCAACGGAATTCAGTTATAAGGGGCTTATTCTCAAGGAACAAGGTATCTTCGAATCACCTGCGCAATCTTCACTCTTAGCCTTCGTTTTCCCTTTGCTTCTTGCACAAAATACTGACTTAATCATCGGAGTGTTCCCGCCGGGCAAACCCTCGGGAGTTCTTCTTCTTCCCTCTCATTCCAGGTGTCTCTTAGGAGCCACGTGAGTGCAAGCTAGGAGTGACCGGATCGCGCTACATCATTTGGCGTCGTCTGTGGGAAACGCTTCAAAAGGCCTTTCTCTCTAAACTCTCACAATTCTCTTCTTCCTTGAAAAAATTCAGCGCTCATGGCTTCCTCTAGCAACATCGGACGAAGCACGGAAATGGATAACTCCAGGGAACAACCCCAGCTTCCTACTGTCTATATCGGACAGTTCATCGTCTCCCTCTCGGCGAACGGAATCCCCAGCTTGAATGTGCCTCTTACAATGGCACCTGTCGTCGCCCCACTCCCTACTACAGTCGGAGTGACGTTCACTGAACCTTCGGTCATGACCCCGACGGCCGACACAAATCAACTGGAGGACCTGATGCAGTGCATGCGGGCCATGCAGGCCCAAATGCAACAGTTCCAGCAACTTCAACTCTATCAACAACATGTGTTGCACCAGGTCTCCCAGTATCAATATCAGCAGCAGTTCCCCCAGCTGCCCCAACCTCAGCTTCAGCAACCGCAGTTCCCGCCTCGGCACCCAGCCTCGTAGCAAGCTAGGTCTCTCCGCAAGGACGAGGGCCCCTCTGGCCAGGGTGAGGCCCCCCAAAACCTCCCAAAAAACCAGGCCTCCCCCCGCGGCAGACGAGAGAGACCGGCTGCCCCGGTCTCGCCACGGGCGGAACGGTCGGGAGGACCCCAGCTCGCCAGGTCTACATCACCTTGGCAGTCGAAGTTTGAAACCCCGATCCTTGAGAACCGGTTCGAGATCCTGGCAACAGACTCCAAGCAGGACCCCTCTGTCCGCAGCCATCACCAGCAGACCGGGCTACTTCATGTACAAACCATTCCAGACAGCACAGAGGTGAGCAGCACGAACGCCGAGCCCACCAAGAAGCAGAGATGTCGTCGCCGAGCTCACCGATCTGTTACACGCGATTTGCCCGAGTTCGGGGGCAAAGAAGAGGTAAGCTCAGCCGAAGTCAAAGCTTCCCTCCTCTCAGTTCCATCCCCCCTGTCTTCTGAACTCCTGGCAGTCCCAATGCCCAAAGACTTCAAGCTCCCCCCTCTTGACAAGTATGACGGGTNTCCCCCCTGTCTTCTGAACTCCTGGCAGTCCCAATGCCCAAAGACTTCAAGCTCCCCCCTCTTGACAAGTATGATGGGTTGTTGAAACCGAATGATCATGTAGATGCCTTTCAGTCACAGATGCACCTGGCGGGAGCCAGTGAGTCGTACATGTGCGTGGCCTTCTCCACTACTTTTAGAGGAGCAGCCCGCATCTGGTACCGGAACTTGGCACCTGGGTCGATAAGAAGTTGGGCGCAGTTCGCACAAACCTTTACGTCCCACTTCGTCACCAGCAAACGGTGCCCACGAACTAAAGAAAGCCTCCTCAACATAGTGCAGAGAGAGGGAGAGTCCATCTGGGGCTATATCAAGCGGTTCAACGATGCCTGTATGCAGATACCGCGCTTGGACCCCGCCGTACGCCTTGCAGCAGCCAAGAAGGGCTTGAGACACAAAGAGTTCAAATTGCACATGGTCATCAACCAACCAGCGACCATAACCGAGTTTCTGAAGCTCACGGACAGGTTCATAGCCACCGAAGAGGAGATCAACCAAAAGGGAGAGGGCGCGCCCAAAAAAAGAAAGAGGGAATGAGAGCTTTCCAGTCAAGGGGATAGCCGAAAGAAAAATGATACAGCTCGGGGGGCAAAGTCGGGTCAATTATTCTGAGCTCCTATAGCGGACGGAGCTAATTACACCCCACTGAACGCGAAGCGGGCCGAAATCCTGATGGCGATCAAGGACGCCCCATACGTGAAGTGGCCACCCCGTCTGAGGGGGAATCCCAATGAAAGAAATAAGAATCTGTATTGTAGTTTTCACAAAGATCACGGTCACAGTACCGAGAGTTGTAAAAACCTTCACGACGAGATAGAGGAGCTCATCCGTTGCGGATATTTGAGAAACTTTGTACAAAATAATAATAATAACAATAGTAATAAAACAGGTCAGCAAGGGGAGCACGGCAAGGATGCTCCCGAGTCCAGCAGCAGGCCGGCCGAACAACCGCAGAGGCAGCCTCTGGAGGAGAGGCCAGTTCGGGGGACCATCCACATGATAGTGGGAGGTTCGATTGTTGCGGGTAGCACTTCAGCAACAGCTCGGACGTCAATTCATGAGGCCACCCGAGAGGAGCAAAACCCCCCAAAGCGGCCAAGGAAGGAAGACCCAATTTTCTTCACAGAAGATGATGCGCGAGGGGTCCACTATCCCCACGATGACGCGCTCATAATAAAGCTGAGAATCAACAACTTTGAGGTCAGGCGCATACTCGTTGACTCAGGCAGCTCAGCCGACATCCTCTTCAAAGCTACATTCAACCAGCTTCAGCTGCAGAGATGCGACCTAAAGCCTACAGACACTCCTTTGGTGGGCTTCAGTGGAGAAGAAGTCTGTCCCCTTGGGAAAATAACAGTACCTGTGGAAGTCGGCACATGGCCTTGTGTGGTCAATTTCAAACACGACTTCCTGGTGGTCGCGACCGCCTCCCCCTACAATGCCATAATAGGCCGACCAATCACCCATGTCCTGCAGGCGGTGGTCTCCACCTACCATCTGGCTATGAAGTTCCCTACAGACTTCGGTGTGGGGGTAGCGCGGGGCGACCAACTCGAGTCCCGCAAGTGCTATGTCACCGCCCTAAAGGGAAAGACCAAGGTAGCCGACGACCTCGAACTGGAGCGACCAACGGAGCAAGGCGAAGAACGAGCTGTGCCCATAGAAGAAACCGTCGTAGTCCCGACCTCAGCGGCAGACCCACCTCGGACGCTTCAAATCGAAGCTTCCGTCCAGGAACCTCTACGATCTGAACTGGTAAGTTTCCTACTTCAAAATTTGGACACTTTTGCATGGTCCGCGGCAGAGATGCCCGGTATAGACCCCAAACTCATAACTCACAAGCTGAATACTGATCCTGTAGTTAGGCCCATTAGACAGAAGAAACGCAACCTAGCCCCGGAGCGGTGGAAAGCGGTCGACGAGGAGGTCGAGAAGCTCCTCGCAGCTGACTTCATAAGAGAAGTCCACTACCCGAGCTGGGTAGCCAACCCCATCTTGGTAAAGAAGGCCAACGGCAAGTGGCGCATGTGCGTCGACTACACTGACCTGAACCGGTCTTACCCAAAAGACTGCTTGGTGGACGCGACCTCAAGGCATGAGTTGCTAAGTTTCTTGGACGCCTATTCTGGCTATAACTAAATCAATATGGACCTAGCGGACGAAGAAAATACTACCTTCATCACGGAATTTGGCATGTACTGTTACAAGGTTATGCCCTTCGGGTAGAGAAACGCAGGGGCAACCTTTCAAAGGCTTGTAAATAAATTGTTTGCACCGTTAATCGACATAAAAGTAGAATGCTATGTAGACGACATGGTCATCAAAACTCAATTCTCACATGAATTAATAAAAGATTTGCATTCTGTTTTTGAAATTCTGCGTAAGTTTAATATGAGACTGAACCCAAACAAGTGTGTATTTGGTGTGACATCGGGCAAGTTCCTAGGATACATCGTTAACCGGCACGGCATTGAGGCCAACCCGGATAAGATTAAGGCCATTTTAGATATGAAACCACCCCGAAAGTTGAAGGAGGTTCAGAGGTTGAACGGCCGCATAGCCGCCCTGAGTCGCTTCATGTCCAAGTCGGCGAACCACTGCCTGCCGTTCTTTAAGGCAATTAAGAGCAAAGGGTTCGAATGGACCTAAGACTTCCAGCTCGCGTTCGACGAGCTCAAGAAATACCTCGCTAGTGTGTTCTTAACCCGGCCCGAGGAGGGCGATGTTTTAGAACTGTACCTCTCGGCGAGCGACGAAGTGGTCAGTTCGGTACTAATAAAGGAAGTAGATCGGNTTGACGAAGTGGGCCATTGAGCTCAGCGAGTACGACCTCCAGTACAAGCCGCGAACTGCCATTAAGGCCCAAGCCTTAGCAGATTTCATCGCCGAGTGCACGTTCAGCTCCGAAGCTCCTAGGCCGATTGAGCACGAGGTCCCCAGTTCGGGTGAGCTCGAAGCTCCCAGGCCAGTTCAATCCGAGCCCCGTGAGGTAGCAGCCAGTGTGACATCTCTCCTAGCTAGGCCAAGCGCGAGCTGGGATGAGAAGCCTTGGATCCTTCACGTAGATGGCTCCTCGAACCAACAGGGCAGCGGTGCCGGAATAGTTCTGCACGGCCCAAGCGGTACGAAACTGGAATACGCGCTACGCTTCGAGTTCGCGGCATCTAACAATGAAGCAGAGTATGAGTCGTTGATAGCTGGGCTAGCCTTAGCCAGAGAAGTAAAAGCCAAACACATCGTTATCTGCAGCGACTCTCAGCTCATGGTCAACCAGGTCACTGGCGAGTACGAAGCTCGCGAGCCGACCATGGTTGCCTACTTAGCCAAAGTCAGAGAGGCCCTGCTCAACTTCCAGTCACACTTCATCAGACAAATCCCTAGGTCGGAGAACACTGAGGCCGACGCCCTGTCCAGGTTAGCCAGCGCCAGCGACATCACCATGAGAACCGTGTACATAGAGGACCTGTCTCAGCCTAGCATTCCTAGGGGGGCAGAGGAGGTCGCTCTCATCATTCAAGCAGAGTCGAGCTGGATTGACCCGCTCGCGAGCTTCTTGCTACACGGGACCCTCCCTGCAGATCGCAATGCAGCTAGAAGGGTGCAGCGCCA
>NW_010729333.1:297373-352514 GCF_000365185.1 Nelumbo nucifera
GACCCGAGCTAAGAGACCTCCGACGCGAGCTCAAACGCTAATGACAAGAGCTTTGTGGCGAAGAAAATGGCCAAGGGTCCCCCTATTTATAGCCAGAGTTGCGAGTTCTTCGAGGCAAAAATGGTTTAGCGCGTTTTTGATGTCCGCGAAGTCCAAATCGCGTGAGATCCGTGCATAATCCAGACGTGACTCAAGTCTTTTTTTTATTAAACCGGGCGCTAGACCGGTCCAGCTGGACGGAGTGCGCGACAAAGCGGCATGAATACCAACGCCAAATCCACCCGGCGCGTCATGACGTCCCTGCGCTGGGTCATCGCCGCCAACGCAGGGAGTGGGGGGCAATTGATGGAGGGTGATTTGGCTTGACCTCACAGCACGGGTACACATGGGCGTGACCTTGCTCAAACAGTGACTCGGCATGACAGCGCAACGGACGTGACCACAACTGGGAGGGAAAGTCCCACCAAGCTCAGCTCGACAATTGGGCGAGTAAGCCACTCGCCGGAAGCCATCTTACCCGCACCTCCTCCCCCCAATGGACCTCGGGCCACTCCTAGACAGGAACGCACCGATCCATCTCTAGACACCCCGAGGCATGGACACCTCGGGTCAGCTAGCTCGGCATAACTTGCTACGGGCAGCTCATCACTCAAGAGACAGCCCAACTCAGGGTAATTCGCGGAAGGGTAGCTCGACATACCGCAGGAAGGCTTTCTGCTCGACCGTCGTACCCGACAAATCTGTGGACAGCAAACATGTCCCTCGTCAGAAAGCACCGCGCCTGTCACCTTCAGAAAGGTGTCTCGCACCTGACAGGCACGTACCCTACAACGACGGCCCCGCGCGTGCCACCTCAGCCTTGCCAGTAATGGCTGTGGCAGACTGATAGTGGCGGTTATACCTGCCCTGTCATAAGCAGAGGGCCCGAAGCAACGGAATTCAGTTATAAGGGGCTTATTCTCAAGGAACAAGGTATCTTCGAATCACCTGTGCAATCTTCACTCTTAGCCTTCGTTTTCCCTTTGCTTCTTGCACAAAATACTGACTTAATCATCGGAGTGTTCCCGTCGGGCAAACCCCCGGGAGTTCTTCTTCTTTCCTCTCGTTTCAGGTGTCTCTCAGGAGCCACGCGAGTGCCAGCTAGGAGTGACCGGATCGCGTTACATCAATAAGGTTTCTTGTYAGTATTAAATACATGGGGCCCTCATCTTTTACAGTAGGGCCCATGAATTTATTACTGGCATAGAACCTCATCATTGGTTCCGCATCCCGTTGAACAGCTAAAGCATTCAGCTAATCTAAATTCATAAATCAGTACAGGTGTGGCAATTTCTGATTTAATCCACCATTAAGGGGGCATTCTTTTTTAGGATTTTGAGAGGGGGAAAGTTGGTCAATGGGATTTTGATTCCCTTTGACCAAGAAACCCATGTTATTTTTTTAGATTTATGTGGGGATCAGAGAAAGTTTATTTTCTTAAGTATCACTTATCCGGGTAATTGATACACATCTCCTAGGTGGGTAAATAATTTTCCCACCAAGAGAGAAAGATGTAAATACTTGAATGAGACAAAAATGCCCTTTTAATAATGGATTTTTATGGTTAAAATGGCCATTACCTTATTTACATGGGAAATAAAAAACATGGATAAATGCACTTACTTGGATTAGTCTTTCCTGAGAAACACTATTGTTGGGATTCTTTGCTGTAAATTAGCTATAAATTAGGCTACAAATCAGGTGTAATTAGCTATATAATTTTTTCCTTATTTAGAATAGATTAGGCAAGATTCTCTTCTAAAATAGGGAACAAATCTTAACGTTTAGGACTCCAATTGTATATAAAAACATGTTCTGCTGGAATAGAAAAAACAGATCATTCAAACCTAATTATTCACATGGTATCAGAGCAACCCTAGACGCCTCCTGTTCTTCCCAYAGCCRTCCTAGGTCRGTTCTCTWTCWACTRCTTTTCCAGCAGCATTCTACACTGCTTATTCCGGCAGTATTCATCAGCCATCCTAGCCTTTATCTCATTCCCGACAGCAACATCAAATACCATCCATGACAAACACCAACGAATCTTCAATTGAAACTCCAAAATCCTCCTCTTCAAACATCGAAACTGTTATGTTCAACAACAATGGTGGAGACTTTACAAACTACTCATCCACACCCATCACCATCTACAAATTGAATGGCCAAAACTACATCCAATGGTCTCAATCCTTCATGTTTCATGTCCGCAACAAGGAGAAAGAAGATAATCTCATCGGAAATATCACCAAACCAGATGAAAAAGATGCTGGTTATCGGATTTGGAAGAGAGATAACAGCCAAGTTATGTCTTGGTTAGTGAATTCCACGGAGCCACACATAGGAGAAAATTTTCTCCTATATGAAACAACTGTAGAGATCTAGGAGGCTGCAAAAGACACTTATTCTCACAAAGACAACAACCCCGAACTGGTGACAATTGAGGGCGTCTTGTATGATCTCCTACAAGGTGATTTATCTGTGACCGAGTATTACAACAAACTCCATCAAAGTTGGCAGCAACTGGACGCTTTTGAAAAATATTCCTGGGATACTACCGCTGATCTCAAACAATACAAGAAGATAATTGAGAATAAGTGGATCTACAAATTTTGCTTGGGACTAAATTCAAGTCTTGATGCTGTAAGATGAAGGATATTTAGCATAAAACCGCTACCAAGCTTACGTCTAAGGTCCGAAGGGAAGAGAGTAGACGCCATTTGATGCTAGGGATGGAAAAATCAGCTAGTGGTGGTGAGTCATCAGTCTTGGTTGCCCAAAACCAGCAGCAACCACGCAAAGGGGGAGGGCCATGGTGTGAACATTGCCACCACCCTGGTCATACCAAAGAAACCTGCTGGAAACTCCTTGGAAAACCTGCTGATTGGAAGCCAAAGACAGCAACAGAGAAGGAAATTCGAGGCATGGCTGGCAGTTCAGAGCAACTTGCAAATTTTAGCAAAGAGGAACTTGATGGACTGAGAAGGCTACTGCAATCACAACAAAACAGTTGTTGGGTCAGGTTCCATAGCTCAAAAAGGTAACTTTCTTAAGGCTTTGACTGTAAAACAAGAGCACTATAAAYCTTGGATTGTAGACTCTGGTGCTTCCGATCACATGACAGGAGATAGGCGAGTTTTCCACACATATTCTCCTTGTAATGAAACTCTCATAGTTAGAATTGCATATGGTTCTTTGGCAAAAGTTGAAGGAACTGGTTCAGTTGTGGATCCAGGGACATAACACTCAAATTTGTTCTATATGTTCCTAATTTAGACTGCAACCTACTCTCCATAAATAAAATTACCCAAGATCTTAACTGTATAGTTAATTTTTTTTCCTTATGTCTATGAATTTCAAGATTTGACTTCGGGGAGGATGATTAGCAGTGCTAGGAGTCATGTTGGGCTCTATCATCTTGAGGTTCAACTGGATTCTGCAAGACAATCTCATCTAGGAGTGAGTGAACATATTTCTTGTCACAATAATTCTTGTGTGTCTGTTAGTGAGTTGAAAAGTGAGAGTGAGAGGTTGGTGATGGTGTGTCATTACATGTTAGGTTACCTAAGTTTTATGTACTTATCCAAACTTTTCCCAAGTTTATTCAGACATAAAAGTGCTAGTTCTTTTCAGTGTGAAATTTGTTAATTTGCAAAACACTCTTGCATTTCATACCCAATTCAGCCATACAAAGCATCGAAACCTTTTTCTATGATCCACAGTGATGTTTGGGGTCCATCTCAAGTTCCAAATGTCATAGGAGCTCGGTGGTTCATCTCTTTCATAGATGATCACACACGCCTCACATGGATTTTTCTCATGAAAAATAAATTAGAAGTTCCTCAAATATTTAAGAATTTCAAAACAATGATTAAAAATCAATTTCAAACTTCTATTAAAATACATAGAACTGACGATGGAAGAGAGTTTTTAACTCTTATCTTGGCTCATATCTATCAACTAAGGGAATCATACACCAAAGTTCCTGTGTAGATACCCCTCAGCAAAATGGGATAGCCGAGAGAAAGAATAGACACCTTCTGGACATTGCCAGGTCTCTGTTGTTTTCATCCAATGTTCCAAAACGTTTTGGGGGTGAGGCCATACTTACAACAGCATACCTAATCAATCGACTTTCATCCAAAGTACTAGATTTTTCCACTCCAAATCAAGTATTTTTACAACACTTTCCTCAAAGTCGATTGATTTCCTCTCTTCCGCTAAAAATATTTGGGTGTACTGTGTTTGTGCATATTCATCAACAACATCGAACCAAGCTTGACTCTCGATCCACCAAATGTATCTTTATAGGGTACTCTCCCAACCAAAACGGTTACAAATGGTTTTGTCCTAACAACCAAAAGTTTTATCACACCATGGATGTCACATTTTTT
The DNA here is from genome assembly GCF_000365185.1 of Nelumbo nucifera. Next base: position 301,804 of record NW_010729333.1, read on the forward strand.
GAAACCAAACCCTATTACCCCAAAATTGATATTCAGGGGGAGAGTTCTAGTCAAAGTCAACCACAAGAATATCAGCTTTTCTTGGATAGCATAGATTGCACACCAGCAACACTGGAAACACCTGAAACACCTTCTCCAAGTGTCCAAATTGAACCTGAAGCAAAATCAATTGATTCTGAATTTCCCGAGATAATTGTCTATCACAGAAAAAGGGGAGAACCGAAGGAATCAGAGACTCTAGCAGATTCACAGATACTGCCAGCATATGAACCTGAGGTAAAAATCCCTACATCTGACTTATAGACTGTGGAGGAAAATTCTGCAGGTACTAGTTTAAGTGATCATGATAATTCCAATGAGAACCTATCCATTGCACTCAGGAAAGGGGTGAGAGAATGCAGAAGTAGGCCCTTGTACCCTATTGGCAACTATGTGAATTATGAGGGACTATATTCATCTTGCCAAGCATTCACCAACAAAATCAATTCTATCTCCATTCCTGATTCAATCCAAGAAGCCATGGCTATCCCAAAATGGAAGAAGGCAGTTAATAAAGAAGTTAATGCTCTATTGAAGAATGGTACTTGGGAAATTACTGATTTGCCTCATGGAAAGAATGTGATTTGGTGCAAGTGGATCTTCATTGTAAAAACAAAGGCAGATTATAGTATTGAGAGATACAAGGCTTGGTTGGTAGCTAAGGGATTTACTCAATCCTATGGCATAGATTATGAGGAGATTTTTGCTCCAGTTGCAAAACTCAACACTATTCGGATACTTCTCTCTTGCAGCAAATTTGGATTGGCCCCTCCATCAACTAGATGTCAAGAATGCATTCTTGAACGGGAATCTAGAAGAGGAGATCTATATGGACATTCCCCAGGGACTACAGAACTCATCAAACATCAACAAAGTTTGTAGACTAAAGAAGTCACTTTATGATCTCAAACAATCACCCCGAGCTTGGTTTAAGAGATTTACTAGAGTTATGAAGAGTAATGGGTATATACAGGGACAGTCTGATCATACAATGTTTGTCAAACATTCTTCAGAAGGACTGATTTCTWCGTTGATTGTCTATGTTGATGATATTGTTCTAACAGGGGATTATGCTGAGGAGTTTCCAAGAGTCAAAGAATTTCTGACTAGAGAGTTTGAGATCAAGGACCTAGGTAAACTCACATACTCCTTGGGAATGGAAGTGGCTAGGTCTAAGCGGGGCATTGCAGTTTCTCAAAGAAAGTATGTAGTGGATCTTCTTAAAGAAACAGGTATGCTTGGGTGTAAACCTGCAGAGACACCTATGGACTACACTACCAAACTTGGTTCAAATAAAGAAAGTACTCCTGTAGATAAGGGAAGATATCAAAGGCTTGTAGGGAAATTGATCTATCTCTCACATACTAGGCCTGACATAGCATTCTCAGTAAGTGTTGTTAGTCAGTTCATGAACAACCCTATTGAAGAACACATGACAGCGGTGTACAGAATCTTGAGATACTTGAAAATGACTCCAGGAAAGGGACTGTTATTCAGAAAAAACTCAAGCAAGGAAGTGGAATTGTATTCTGATGCAGACTGGGCATGCTCAATCACAGATAGATGATCCACTTCTGGATATTGTACCTATGTTTGGGGAAATTTGACAACATGGAGAAGTAAAAAGCAAGTTGTGGTGGCTAGAAGTAGTGCAGAAGCGGAATTTCGAGCTATGGCTCATGGTATTTGTGAAGGAATTTGGGTGAAAAGAGTATTAGCCGAATTGAAGATACCTTCTGAGGGAACAATCCAGCTACTGTGTGATAGTCAATCTGCCATCAGTATTGCTAAAAATTCAATTCATCATGATCAAACCAAGCATGTGGAAATAGATTGGCATTTTATCAGAGAAAAGATAGAAGGGAAAGTAATCAAGCCTGTTTACATTCCTTCTAATCTCCAGACGGTCGATATCCTAACTAAAGCACTTCTAAGGGCGCATTTTGAAGATCTTAGTTGCAAGTTGGGTATGATAAATATTTACAACCCAGCTTGAGGGGGAGTGTTGGGATTCTTTGCTATAAATTAGCTATAAATTAGGCTACAAATCAGGTGTAATTAGCTATATAATTGTTTCCTTATTTAGAATAGATTAGGCAAGATTTTCTCTTCTAAAATAGGGAACAAGTCCTAACGTTTAGGACTCCAATTGTATATAAAAACATGTTATGCTGGAATAGAAAAAACAGGTCATTCAAACCTAATTATTCACATTACCCGAGTAAGTGCATTTACCCGAATAAGTATATTACCAAGAAGCAAACAAGGCTTAATATCTAAAGTTAGTTCAATTAGGTTGGATCAGGGTTAAGACCCAGGGGTACTTTTCTTCCCCAAACCACACTAAAACAAATGTAAATAGAGTTCAGATCTACACCCCATAAGGGAATATCCCACAGCATATCCCTGCCATGTATTGAGAAYATCTCCTGATGATGACATTATCATTTCTGATACTATCATCCGGAAATATTCCTAAAATAGATTATTAGTGTCCAAAATTGGCCAATTAGTCGGCAGCCTACTCAGTTTCCCTAAACACATGCAAGTAAAAGAGCGTGAGCGATTATACTTGCACCCATCAAGAATATTCTTGATGTTCAACGATTATCCTTTTATGCTTTTAAACTTCACTTTGCAACCTAATGCTGCCCACATATTCACCAAACTGATCGAACACACACCAATATCTTTGCCAACCACTTACAGCCGTACAAGACCTTCCTTTTGTTGTTTTTTGCTATAACTCTAATCGCGCACCTCCAACCCAACACAACGAAGTTGATCCTCTTCACTTTTGGGGGGCTTCAACCTAACTTGAACAGTGCTACACAGAACCTGGTCTGCCTGATGAAACAGACGAAGGTAATCGAGACAGCTCATCTAGCTCTCTCAAGTCTCAATGGTCATCACTCATCAGTTTCGGTCAATCACGTCTCTCTTTATGTTTCTTAATTTTCAATCTCTCTCTTCTCTCTTTCCTACCGACTCTGTATTCTCTATTCATGATTTTATTCTCTTTTTTTTTCTCCCTCTCTCTTCCCATCCTTTTCTTCTTTTCCCTCCCGATTTGGGTGAGGGTGGATACAACCAGCTAAATATATTAGTAGGAAAATAGACACAAATCAAACTTTTCACTAATTATTAAGTCAAATTTAAGCCCAATATATAAGCCCATTTGTTAATCTAGCCGAGCCAATCTCAGATTCATGGCTCTTAAAACTCGAGAACCTAATTAACTTATATTATATAATATTTTTAATATATATATATATATATATATATATATATATTTTTATACTATAATCTTTTATTTTTTTTTCATAAAACTTGGCTTATTGTAAGTTCAAACATGATCTCTAGCCTTATATTTTTCTGCCAAGCTGAGCTTGAATAACCATATATTTCTGTCGATTCAGCTCGAATATATCCCTAATCACAGGAAAAAACAATGAGAATACAACAAATTATCAACAACCAAACCAGTGAACAACCTCACCAAGCAACTTGACATCTGGAACCTTTAGTCCTTCGAGCTATCCAGTCGGTAGCTCCATTCAAAGACCTAGGAACATAAACAAAAAAGTAGCCATATCAAAACAATTACAAGCAGGCTTTTTTTTTCCGAAAGATGAAGCAGTCTTTATTTGATCCACCAAATTCTCCCCTCTCCCATCTTCTCAGTATTAATTTAAATCTGAACAACCGAAGGGCATATGGTAAAACAAATAATTTCAATGAGATGGTGAAAATGCCAAACTTCAACATTCGAAGTTAACAATGGACATTGCAAATTGTGAACAGGCAACAGCATCTGGAGTACTAAACAATGGGTCCCCGCAGATATTTAATACGGGGTTGAGAAATGCAGCATCAAATTGCCATTTAACAGAGAATAGAAGTTCTTCAGTACATGCAGCCAAGAAAAACACTGCAACATGTCCTATAACTTGCAAAAGCATCAGATTTGATTCTGTTTGTCACTGCTCTCCACTGTATGGGTGGTTTCTGAGTCCCACCCACCATTCCACTGAACAGGTCCACAAGAACTTGAGCTCCCACGGATCCGTTTCTGCAGGTGTTCTAAGCTCGCCACTCGCTGCAAGGAAGATGTCCGGCCCATCTTTGTGTCCCCAGTGACATGCTGCACATCTTCAACCGCAGCAACTGGAGGAACATCAGGCAAGCCACCATTATTCACTCTGTGATCATGTGTTGTAGTATGATGAGATGGAGGAGGAGCACCAGCAGCAGGTTGACAGAAGTGCCGTTTAGGATCATCATGCACAGGGACAGCAGCATCTGCAGATGTGTCAGATGAGCTACCAGAAAAGCCCATGGCCTCATTATTGTTTATATCAGCAGACATGGCCTGGAGAAAGGGGTTAAATCCCGTCACTCTCTTAACTGTCTCTTCTGCCATCTTCACCTGGAAATAACTATGCAAACATAAGCACAATGTCTTACCCTCAAAAAAGGCAGCGATTTTAAAGTGTTTTATCATAAATATAGAATAATCAGTATCATGATATCATATGCATTGTAAACAGAAATAGAAATGCAAGGGTACAACGTCAGGATTGTATAACCTAACTTTAGCTCTATCAAAAACCTTATCACCATACCATTATCATCATCATTGTCATCTTTCTTTCCACACTTTATTGGGGTTGGGGGTTTGATGCTTTATGAATACCTGTACTGCCATTTTACTCTATGTAAGAGCATATATTCTGTGGAAGCATTTGAATCTTCTCCTGAAATGAATTAGAACCTCTTGAAATCTATTTCTTTTTCATTATGTAGCAAGGAGTTAAAGTATGTTATAAGATTTCTCACCAGATTGTAGATGATTCTGCAACTGTATGGAAAGGAGACAAGGGACGAGGGGATTTAAGTCATCTTACACTGTATCACATTCTTATCAACCGTCCACAAATATAGAAAAAGGAAGAGAAAATTAAACAACAAACAAAATGATCGATTGGTTTCATTATCATGAAAAAAGGAGCTTACTTTAGAAACCAACCAAATCGTAGGTCTGACTTATCTGCATGTGCATCATGCCCGTCTATGACCTGGTATAAAACAATTACATAGGCTAGTTGACTGCTCAAGTTCTACTGTTCTACACATCCATAAAGGGTGTTGAAAATGGTCAACAAAATCCAAGAAAAAAGAGGATGGTTTACTTAAATCCAAAAAGACGATTTCACCAATAAGTTCCCAAAGAACTGTCAAAGGATGATTTCACCAATAAGTTCCCAAAAAACTGTCATTCTAGTTCCATACCTTGTACATGTATTATGACACCAAGAAAACAGAGTTTATTGGGCCATAAGATGGTCCATTATCAAAATTCTGAACATAGTTGTCAAGGCACCACCACCTAGGAGATGCCTAGGCAACAGGGCAATGGAGGGTCACTAGGTCCAAGTGCTGTTTTTGTACAAAGCATCATAATATAGTTTTATATTTTTTATTTTATAGATTATAACATTATAATAGACATTATTACATTAAATTCATTCTGTGGATTTATAATATTTTCATAATTCATATACTAGGTTCTTCTTCTTCTTAGGCAAAGAAGGGTTTCACCCTTCTCCTTTTTGCTTTTTAGGTTTTCTCCTTTCTTTTTTCTAAGACACTGTTCCACTTCTTCCACGCCTTATCTTTTTTTCTTGGGACAAAAAAAATCTAAGTTTTCCTTCTTTCTTCTTTCCATCTCATAAATATGTTGATTTTCCATGTTTTGATACAAAGTTCATACATATTTGATGAAGATTATTAAATGATGATTGCTGGTTGCTATGAAACCTAAAGAATTACCCTACGATTTAGTGTTTTACTTCAAAAGATCTATCACCTAGGCAACAAAGGTGCTCCCCCGTCACTAAGAAAACTTTGGCTGCCCACATTTGACAGCATGTACTGTCTAGAGGCTCTTTCCAAGTGACATGTTAGTTCATACAGCCATACCTTCAGCACTGTTACTGTTATTGGAGTTCATATGAACTAATGTGTCATGCACAGGGAGAGATCTGTCTAAGCACAGGCTATCAGTTGTAGACAGCCTAAGTGTTTCCCTTGTCAACTAGCTTTGCCTTGATAACCATGGTTCCAAAAGCCCTAGAACTGGAAAAATCCAAAGCAGCAAATAGCAATAACCTATATTATTAGGCAACGGTAAGTTTGAGTTTCAGTAGCCATTAGCAAACTCAATCATCGTTGAAGCAAGCCAAGCTCTCTTACCTTCATAATAGAAAAACACTCCTTGGCCCTGTCCTTTCCACAGGTAAAGACTATCAATCTTTACAATCAAATATTACAAGAGAAACATCAGAAAGGCAGTTCAATAAAGACAAAGGACAGAACCAGTTAAACAAGGTACACCCAGGAATGAATGCAACTAGGCTGAGAAAACCAAAACTGTGCTAAGATTGATTTCATCCACATGACACTTTTCTGTGGAGTGTGCGTATGCATGTTAAGAATTATTGTCCTGTTTAACCACTTATCTATTTTCCTAGAGTGCATGTATGCACAATCATCCGAGTGATTACAATGTTTAATAACATTCTCTTTATAAAACTATCAAACTTCAACAAATTTGACCAAAACAATCAGAAAATATCTGATGCCTTACCTTTGCCCTCAATGTTTCAACATCTGCTTTTAGAATTCTGTTATCAACAGCAGCTTCATTGTACTTCTGACTTATGTCTGCAAGACGCTTCAATAATGAAGAATTCTCAACCCTTAATTGTGCAACCTATAGCATCATTAGCAAAGAACTGATAATTATCATCAACGATAGACGAACTTAAGGCATATATAGGCAAGATACAGGCCAAACCTGATTCTCAAGCTCATTTAAATGTGCTTGTTTTCTTCTTCTGGAGCGTCTGGCCGATTCTCTATTTGACAGCATCCTGAGTCATATCAAGTAGCTCAATTAAAAGGCAAGGAGAACCCCCAAGGTTTACAAATATTAACAATGTAGGCATTCGTGACTACTTTGTGCAAAGTAAGCAAAAGTAACACGGTTGGAAACATTTTTTTATGTGTATGCATTCTACAGAGGCATTATGATAAGGCTTTTTATTCACATAAAGAGTGCTGTCAACTAGTCAGATTGGTCATGGCAGACCTGGTCCTGAACTAACAAATAAATATGCAGAACAAATCTTGACTCAGAACCAACCCAATTATTAATTAGAGCTGGCCCAATACCCAATTATAATTGACAGCTCCACTTTTGTCCTGTAATTTGACAATAAACTGACCTTTGTTAAATTGACACATTTGGACATGATAATTTGATATACTGAAGTATACCATAAGAAAGATAGGCATTAGACTAGGGATATCTTTGTAATATAGTCAGTTCTGGTCTTAATCAGTTCAGAGCAACCAAAACCAGTTTGATTCTGTCAGGTCCACCTGACCCATTGATAGCCCTTGATATATCCTAGCTTGCACAGGGAAATTCAAGAGTTTCATATGCCCATGTGGTATGTGTAAAAGGGAAATTCAAGATAACATCTAGAGCATTATGCTCTTTTAGATGCTGGATACCAAATGAATGCAATGATATATACACTTGATGTTCGAGTATTTAGAGAGCAGAACCCTCCTACATCTCCATGCACCAACCTCCTAGAACACACGAAATAATTCAAAATAAAGTTAGTGGAACCTATGATTACCTTCTTACACGCTTTGCATCAGCAGGATCCATATTCTCAGTTATTTCTGTTTCTCCATCAACTTCATCATCATCTGATTGCTCTCTTGATGATCCACTGGTTGTTGGCTTAGTCTGAGCCCCCAATTTTTTCTGGATAGCAGGTAAGGCTGAAACTCCAACCCCACAAGCCTTGTCTTGAGCTCTGGAGAATCCATATCCAGGTCCTGCATCGCAAAAGCATAGTTAAATCTCAGCCAATGCATATCTATTACTATGATGTATCAAGACCTAGACCATGCCCCTTTTGGAGGGGCTCCCCTGTAAAAGGATACATATGTGTTCCTACGCTAGCATACAAGTTGCACAAAATAGATTTTTTTTTTTTTTTTTGAGAATAGGTAAAGTAAAATTTTATTAATAGAACAGAAAATTACAACAGAAGCCCCCAAAGACAAGGAGCCAAAAACAGTAGACCACACTGCATTACATCATAACTTAAGCAGATCCCTAGCTCTCAACTGAGAGCTGAGGACTGAGTTCTGAAGACGCTTGGCTGCAGCAACCCAGGAAATGAGCTTGCCAAAAGCAAAGGAGATCAACAATCTAAGTCATTAGCTTTATTCTGGAAGATCCTCCTATCTCTTTCAGCCCAGACTGCAGAAAATGGCTGCAGGCAAGACACTCCAAATACACCTAGCCAGCCTGGACAAACCCTGAAACTCCAGCTTCATAGCAGTTCCAAAACAGAGTTTGGCATACACCAGTGAAGCCCCAGGCCCGATAGGAAGTGTCTCCAGATAGCAGACATTACAGAGCAGTGAATGAACAAATGGTTGCAGTCTTCATCCTCTCCTGACCAGAGATTTTTTCGTAGGACACCTGTCAAGGGCAGCAGCCCAGACCAAAGCACCCACTTTAGAGGGAACTGTTGGGTTCCAAATTTTCCCAGCTGGAACTTTTAACTGACCACCTTCATTCAGTACCCCAGCAAAAGAGTTAACAGAGAAAGAGCCATCAGCACTGTGCTTCCAGCTCCAAGAATCCTCAGCCAACAAGTCTATGGACTGCCTGTACATAGGAAGTTGCACAAAATAGATCCATCATCACAATCACTTTTCTAGCCAATGAGTCGGCTAAGAAATTGACATACCAAATGAATGGGTGGTTCAGGTTGAGTCAAAAACCCATCTCCTTCCTAATCTGGTGGCTCAACCTCCAAGGGCTACTCCATCTGTTCTGAGACACCCACCCCAAGGGACGATATGAGTGCCCAATTCTCATAGTAGCCTAAGCGCCTTAAGAAGACACATGCCTTGCAGACTATATAGCCCCTTGTGAACCTGCATCACAAAAAACGGTGTACCAACCACAGTGAGCAGGTTCCAAGGCCAATACAACATTGCAATTTGATAAATCTCCACATATACATATCTTCTAGTGGCATCCTATTCAGAAGTGACTATGACTGGCTTCTGAAATATCCGTGCATTAACATCTCTGCAACTARTGCTGCATTCACTACAATCAGTATCAGAACATCAATTCACAACCAGATTCCTACTCAGAACCCCCAAAAGGTTATAATAATTTGATGACCTCAATACACCCTCAACCACAACAGAAGCACCACTAACAATCCTTGACTCTACAACCATCAATTCCAAGGATGACACTAAAATACAAAACCTAATGTTGTAAATCCACATATCAACCAATAATCACCTCTTCCTCAAGGTACAACTTTCAAACCTAAAGAACCTAATATCTTCATTATAATCACACCAGCATAAGGGAAGTCATGATCTGTTTTCTTTTGGTTACTAATTTCTCTTTCTCATTCTTTAACTTGTACTATTCAGTTACCTACATTTTCTCCTTTTTTTCTCTATTTTTTGAGCAAAATTAGAGGATTAAAAAATATATGTAGATTACTTTCCAGTGTTTTAGAGGAGAAAGGCACAAGGCACAAAGTGCAAGACAAGGTGCACACCTTTTCGAAGCAAGGACAAATTTTTGACAAAATTTAAAAAAAAAAAAACATAAAAAATAGTAATACATATAAATGCAAACCACAAATTTTAAAACATTTGTTTTTAAACCAAGTGTTTTTATCTGTGCATCCAAGCACAAAAGGATTAGCATTCTACTATTCTGAAGGGTTCAAATAAGGATAGAAACATAGAAAGATGCAGACCTTTAGCAGAAGTTTGAGATCCCAATTGTGAAGCATCTGAAGTCTGTGATGCATTTTCAGCTAAAAGAGCAGAGTCATGAGGTTTGGCAGCCTGTAAAAATGGGCCATAGATATGTAAGGCATCCAAATTAAATAATAAATAATAACAAAAGTAGAATATTCCTCCAACTATATAAATTTTAGATGCCCATAGACCAATTGAGTGAAAAAAATATTAATCAATATAAAAAAACCTTAAGATGAAATGAGACTCCTACTGAGCAATCAAATAGGATGTACAAGCAACAAAGTCAGGTAAACGGCGCAAACCTAAAAGGTTGTCAGACCGTAATGAAAAAAAAAATGACAGGAGAATATTATTACAACCAAAGGAAAGCTCACATGGACAGGTTACAAAAAAAAGACCTAGGTGAAGTAAAATTTCTGAAAATAGTGAACCATAGCCAATTAAAAGTGGACATTTTTCCTCTACAATTTTAAATTTAAATCTTTAAAAACATGAATTCTAAACCATAGTTTACCATTCTAAAAGGTGAAGCAAAATGGGTTGAGTTTCCAAATCTGAAGTAACAAGGGATGAGGGGAGATTGTAAATAATAGCATTTAGTATGCTATTTACTTTGAAGGCAAAGTTGTAAAACCTTAAAAATCAACTATCATACTAATAAATAAGATGGTATTTAATGTACTATTTATTATTCACTTAAAGGAAAAAGTGTTAAGAATAATCAATAATACAACTATTGTATTGGATGGGCAAATTTCTTTGGAAAAATCAGGAAACAACTATTTACTTTTTTTTATTGGAAACGGTAACTTTCATTCATTAATAAAATTATGTGCCATTTGGAAAGTCTTTTTTAGAAGATCTTCCGGCAAACCTGATAGCCAAAAGACGATATGAACTTTTGCATTAAGATCTTAGCAACTTGAAGACCATTCATTGGTTAAGGCATGTCTTTCCGCGCAAAGAAAAGTTGAAAAAAACAGCAAAAGGCTCCATTTGGAGCTTCCCGAAAATAGCCCAAAACAGGCTTCCCGTGCCTTTTTAGGGCTGCAAAATTTTGAGCAAGGCACAAAATAAAAAACAATCAAAATAAATTAAGAAAATATTAAAAATAGTACTAATTAAAAAAATCAAACTTTAATTTTAAACTAAATGATTTAAAAAACCTATTAGTTCAAATTAAAATAATAAAACATATTCAAAGTGAAAATGCAAAAATATAATAAAAAATAGCATATAAAACATATTCAAGCATGCCAAGCTTTCAATTTCTTTATTTCTTTCCCCATTGCATTATTTCAAATAACAACTAATGGGATGTCAAAACATTTTTCATTCTCAATCCCTACAAAAAAAAATGATTTTATAATTTTGATTTCTCTTTTAAAAATTTCTTTTATTAGGATGATGAATGAACAGCATTCGCAAATAGGGGGTTCTCGGAGTTTTGGTGAATGACTGAAGAGATTAAGAATTTTCAGAATTTCTTGTAAGGATTAAGAATTTAAGACACTGGCATGGACTTGTTTGGGCTTGTCTCAAGGGGCTTGGTTTGGGGGATCTGGGGGCGGAGCCCTCGGCCCAGCCGCTAGGCATAGAAAAGAAGCAAATTGCACAACTTTTTTGAAAATGCGCACACCTGGGCTGAAGCACAAGGTGCACCAGACGCACACCTTTTAACCCTGTGCGCCCAAACGTGCCACTTAAATCATTAGAGATGAGAGATGGGGAAATGTCATGAATAATAGCATTTAATGTACCATTTCATTAGGGTGAAGTTGAAAAGCAAAATTATGAGGATAATCAATAATAATAGCATTTAATATACCATTTCATGGATAAACAACACTATCCTTGAAAAAAATTGGATGCAACTAATTGTTGGATGCTCTTCCAGTATAGGGTAATTAATAGGGTAATTAAATCTAAAATCTAAATATAGATTAGATTAGGGCTGTTCATAACAAGACCCAAACCGATTAAACAGACCAACCCGAGTTGGCCGGTTTTTCTTCAGCATCGGTCGGTTTTGGGTTACAACAAAACATAAACCGATGATTCGGTTTGGTTTCGGTTTTCATGTGTGAAAACCGAAACCGAACCGACCCGAACCAACTTAGATATATATTATATATATAATATATTTCAGATATTATATATATATGTATATATATATATATATTTCAGCTTTATTTCAGAAATATACATATTATATATAAAATTTCTGATATATAAAATATCAGTTTTAATCCATCAAATCATTTTTATTTCCAGGCATCCAGCCTTTGCTTTTTTAGACTTGAATCCTTTACCGTTCACACCGAGAGAACCATTCACAAAACCGACCCAAATCAATTCAAACCGACTAGGTTGGTTTTACTTAGTACTGGGTTGGTTTCGGTTTCATTTCTAGGTAAACCGACCAGGTCGGGTCAGTTGGAAAGATGCCAGTAAACCGACCCAACCCGACCTGTGAACAGCCCTAGATTAGATTAGGAGAGTATTATTTGCTGTCAAAGCTTCAATAGCAAAATATCTTGCTGAAATGCCATAATTGGATGGGCATTCTAGTAATAAACATCCATAGATGTATTGACGAAAATGCTTCCAAAGTTGCTCCCTTATCCAATTACCAAACTGCATTTTGCTGCTGAAGCTTCAACAGCATATTTGTGCTAAGATTAGGAGTTAGACTCTCTTAAATGGACAAAGCTTTCGTTTTGGAGACACAATGGATTTGAAGACACTTCCACATATGGTTTTCCTCTCTCCTAGTTATTTCACACAAACGAATAGCTAATCTTTACTATGTGATGCCGACACTTGTCTTGGCCCCACATCAAAATGACAACCATCCCAAATATTTTAATAGCATGTTACTAGACAATAAAAATTAGCTTTTAGATTTTACTACACGATCGTCTATAGGTTTTTGAAGATAGAATTCACAAAATACGGAACTCTTAACAGTAAATGCTGATTTTAGATGTGTGGCCAAGTTCATGTTTTTCCACCTTTCTCAGTCAGACACCTGGACACAGATCGTATTCTTATTCCTGTATGAAAGACTGGAATAGAAACTTAAAAGTACTGATGCCCGACACAAGCAACCCATAGCCTTACTAAGTAGTCATATAGGTTTACTAACCATGTCGAGCAAAGATTTTATGATTCAACTGTCTCGTCTCTCAACCCATGCCGACATCTATCAGAACTAAACCTATCCTCCACCAATGAATAAAATTCCTAGAATCACGTATCCTACTTAAAATACAGAATTCAGATTCAGAAAACACCCAAAAAATTAATAGAAGCAAGATTTTAATTCAAAAAGATCACATCCAAGTCTACAAGCGCGGAACCTATGTACTCGTTAAGAATTTGCAAATATCCACAAGAAAAAAAAAATAAAGAAAGAAAAGCAAACAAACAAACAAAAGGCAGAAACAGAGCGACAAGAGTTTAGAGACTATATTCTGATAAGCCCAGAATAGTCTTCGATCCAAACATATAACACACTTGCTTTTCCTGTTCCGGAAAAAAAGGTAACAAGATCGCAGAATCAAATAGTGCTTAAGTTCTAAAAGAAAGTTCTGATGTTGGTAAAATCCTTAGCAAAGAACCAAACAGCTGAAAGACGAAAAATTAATAAGAAAAACACGTGATTGCAATACTGAACCGACACTGCATTACCTAGAGCAAATCCAAACAAAAATATCGGTATGCATCGTGGACAGAATTCGAGTGATGAAGAAAAATCCAATCAATCGCAAAAAAATGGGAAAGCAAACAACTTCGCAAACCAAGTAATCCCACAAGAAGCACAAATCAACCAAGTAATCCAAAAAGGAATTCTGATCCCATACAAATTCAAAGGAAAAGAAAAAGAGAAATGACCCGAGACAAGGCAACAGCGGCGCAAGCAAGATTGAGACGACTCTTAAGGAACGCCTGGTACTCCTCGGAATCAATCGGCACATTGGGAGAGGGATCAGAGTGAGGCGGAGGAGGGGGAGGAGGAGGCTTCTTGATCTCAACGACTTCATCGTCACGTCCATTGGCAGGTCTCTGTGAAGCCTCGTGAGACGCGAAAGGCGGAGTAACGGACGAAGCTGCAGACACGGAAGACGGCGAAGTTTCAGCTACAGAAGAAGCTTCCTGCAGGAACCTCTGAAAAGCCCACTCGGACGAGCTCCGGTTCATTTTTAAATCCTCGAGTTGCTGCACTGTGGATGACTGAGAGGGCGGCGCCGGCGCCGGCGCCACCGGTGGCGGTGGCGGTGGCCAAAACGGGTCGGGAATATCTTCCACCGAGAACACCCTATCCATTTTCTCTCTCTATATCCCTTCTTTCTCTCTCAACAATCTGGTATGGCGCTTTTGTTCTTCTAACTCGTGAGTCGTGACGCGGTGACGGACGGTATCACATAGATTAGAAGAGACGACGACTTCTTTTCCTTTCTCATCCAATATCCATGGGCCCTTTATAAACCTTTTTGGGCCTTCTTCCACTATCGGATGCTGGGACGCCCATTGAGAGAAATTTAGAAGTAGGGCCCATTTGTCCACTATTCGTTCGACATACCACGTCAGCCGCTCAAATTCTACACGCTGGATCCTACGTCTCATCTATTAACCGCTGGACATCAAAACCTTTCTATCGGATGGCTGAGACATCTTCAGCATCAGTTTCCTTTTTAGGGAATATAGCATCTGATACACGCTGGATCCTACGTCTCATCTATTAACCGCTGGACATCAAAACCTTTCTATCGGATGGCTGAGACATCTTCAGCATCAGTTTCCTTTTTAGGGAATATAGCATCTGATGTGTCAAAAGATATACCTACCAAAAATAGAAAAGCAGAATTTAGAAGCATTATCTTCTTTTTTTTTCATATTAGCAAGTTGCCGCTATTGTTATTATCTGATTATTAGTAAAAAAAATTATTATTTATTTTCACCGCACGTGAGGCCCAGAACCGGGCTGTCCAATAAGAGATCTCGGTTGCAGGCCCAATCTCAGGTCTCATGTTGGCAAGGAATCTCTGATCATGAAAATAGGACGGTCCAGGATTGGAGAACATGTGGGACCATAACAAAGCATATTGAAAATGAAGTAGTGAACCGGTCAAAAAGTCCAGTTAGGCCCCCATGGGCCAATAAAGTCTAAAAAGCGATTGCCAGAAGATGGGCTTCTAAGTCGAAATTTGGAATCACCAGAAATAATTTTCTTCTGCTTCCCATCCAAGAGTTAGAGACCTCAATTATTCAAAATTAATATGATCTGATCAGGTGATAACAATCGGATAGTTAAAAATCGTTTGGTCAATTACTATCCAGACCAATGTGGGGTCCTTAATCGGTTGTGAGAAATCTGTTGAGACATAGCACCAACCCATTTTCCAGGATCCTCGTACCTTCCTTTTTATATTCTTTTTTCTTCCTTGGAAGAAGGGGCGACACGACTCCCTTTCATGGGGCTCATTTAAGGGCCTTTAAGAACCATGTCTCTACATGTGTAATGGATAAGAGTTAAGACTTTTTTTTTTTTTTTGAAAGCCCAATGGGCCAGACTCTGAATTATTGCCTCGTAAAAATATGTAATCAAATGGGTATTTTTGGGCCTTTGATTTTTTTTTTTTTTTTTTTTTGCCCTTTATTTCGTTTTCTAGGTTGGGCCCTTTGTGGGGAAGAAAGCGATGACAGGGATTCATAGAAGGGAAGTAGCCCAGAGTCCCAGTCCCAGACCCAAAAATAGCATATATCAGTGTCTGTTAGCTTGTCAAGTCACCACTTACTAGGGACCTAACAAACCCACCAAAGGGGCCCAAAAAGCTTGTTGGGCCAAATTCCATCACAAGATAGGCCACACAATTTCCTTTCCTACTTGAATGTTCATCTTTATTCTGTTCTTATGTTTGATGCTCCTCTCCATCTCCAAGTAAAAGCAATGCCAATTAATCATACAAATACAAATTTGTTTTCTTTTATTCCTTGCAAATTCTCTGTACGTCATATAAATCTGGAATATTATCTCATCTCAAGTGGGCCCTCATCTGGTTCCACTCATAATATTTTAATCTGTGTTTGGATAATTCAAGGTTTGTATTCTTAGAAGTTCAAAATCACAATGTCACAATTTTTATGCTTTCGTGCTATGGGATTGAAAGTATTTTGGCTTTAAATTATTTTTGAAAGCAATTTTTACCAAATGCTCAAAATACTTTTTAGCTCAATTCTGTTTTTCACAGCCCAAAGTTCAAAAGCAAAAGCTTATCCAAGGGGAACTCAAGGCAGTGTGTTTGCTGCAGCTAATACTTGTGGGTAAGAAACATTTATAGCTTAAGGATAAGATGCTTATGGATCAAAAGTGGATAGGGGATAAGGATTGAACGATATGTATATTAGTTGTCAATTTGATTTTGAAAGGTCTAGAGATGCTCATATAATTTTAAAATGTTTATTAGTATAAAAGGGTTCTTCATGAGGTGAAAATAATAAAATGAAATAATGACATTTTTAAGGGCATTACCATTATTTTATCTAATAAATTTTGAAATTTATTATTAAGCACATGTTTTCTCTCTCAACACACATAACAAAAAAAGAGCTAAAAAAATTGACCATTTCACACTTAGGGCCTGTTTATTTCTTCTTAACTCTTATCTCTTAAGAGGAATCTTTTAACTTTAAGAGAAAAATGGTTGTTTGTTTCCTCTTATCTCTTATCTCTTAAAGTGCAATCATACATTTTTTTTTTTTGTTTTCCAATGGTAGTCTCAAAAAGACAAACAAAAACTCTTATATATGGGGTCAAAATAGATATTTAATAATTTTCAGAATTCAAAATTCAGAACAACATTCTTTGCATTCAGAGTTCATAGGAAAGAAAAGTTCACCAATACTAATATACCTCTTAATGTAATTATTGCACTTTCAGATGTTAAACTTTAAAGCAAACCAACAGGCCCTTAGGTTCAGTTTGGAAAGAGTACAAATACAAATATGTAGAGTGCAAGTATTTTGTATTATTTTATATGCATTTGCATTGCACATATTTGTATTTGTAGTCTTGCCAAATTGAGCTTTAGGATGTGTTTGGTTGCAATGCAAATAAATTTGCACAGATACAAAATTATGGCATGCAAATGATTTAAGTGTAAATTTTGACTTATTTTTGTTTCAAAATTTAAATTATTTTATTTGATTGCAAGACAAATGAAGTAAATTAAGACATGAAGCAGAATAAAATAAAACCCAAAACAAAATTAAACAAGAATTTGCACTTTTTCATTTGCACTCTCATACATTTATACTAGTGCAAATTAAATTGCACTGCAACCAAACACAGCATTAGTATTTGGCAAGAGTGCGAATGTTGAGCCAAATACAACATTAGTTCAGTTGTATAGCCATTTGGTGAGAATAGGTTTTTTGTAATGAAAATGAAAATCAAATATTTTTGCAATCAAAGTTGGTCATACAAATAGGTTAGTTTCTGCCTTGCTTCATCATAGATTCATAGTCAAACAAGGCATTATAAATTTATGAGTGCAAAACTAAATCAAATTTGCATCCTTTTATTTGAACAAATTTGCATTTACATCAGTTCATTCACCTTTGCGCTCTTACGAAAGGCAGCCATACGATTGAGCGATACTTTCACAGTATCTACATTTGTCAATGCTCGTCTTTGTATCATGTATTGGCTGATATATGTGAGTGTATCCAATACATTCCTCTGTAACAAAGTATTTGATAACTATTAATTGCCCTTAATTATTCATGTATTAGAGCTGGCCATTTTGACTACAACCCATTTGAATCACTCAACTCACCCTCTTTAAAATTCACCCATTCTAGTGGCAGGTTAAGATGGATCAAATAACCCACTACCACTAGCTAGGATCAGAGGAAAAGGGTCAGGATGGGATTGGATCGAGGGTTGAGATGAATCGTATGAGGGTCGAGGGTTGACTCCTATAAATTATTCATAATTAACTCTTATAGTTCTGCAATTAACTCAACAACTTGTTGAATGTATATATAAAAAGTTTTCATTTTTTTTTCATTATATCTATGTATTTCTCAAATGTATCTCAACGCATCATTCAGTTTCAGTCTATTTAGAACTTAAGGGCCTTTACGATAATAGGGGGGACCTTTAACCTTTCTCACATCAGACTCGAATCTATTATCCCCATTTCCCATAACCAAAAATGTAATATCACGTGCCCCATCTAACACCTCATATGAGTGACATGTGACCCTAAAAGGTATCAATTTAATGACATTACCCTCATGAGAGGAACCTTTTTGACACATTCATCCCCACCTTCCATTGTCATTGCTTCCCATTGTATACTAATCCAATGATGAAAAGTATCCTTTTCGTGAGCTGAGCAATCCTTTTATAAAACGAAAAACAATATTACAAAAGCATCTCTTTGATAATGACAACAACATTTTTTTACCCATGCCTTTATTTCCCTTTTCTTACCTAAACCTATATTATATAGAGGGAAAAGAGAAGAGATGCTCACACGAACCTCATCTTCCTCTCATCATTTATTTTTAAATTAAATTATTAGAAATATAAGCAGTCACAATAAACATCTCATAGGTCTTAATTTTTCCAAATAAGATTTATAATTACTCTCTAGCTAACAACATCATTAATTCTTGCTTTTTTTTAAAAAAAAAATTATTGGATTAAAAAAACAAAGAAATACAGACATGAGGTATATTGGACCCATTCCTCTGGTCCAATACTATTCACTAACAACCATCATCTTTAAACTCATTGTTTGTAGCATCTCTCCTCCCCCATTAAATCGTTACTTTACTCTTTAATCCCTTTTGACTCTCTCTAATAAAGCAAGAGTACAAATTAGATGGATTGGGTCGAGTTAAAGACTAGCCTTAAACATGGACATTGACTTGGACCCAAGCTGATATTAAAACCCAAATTTATCAATCTAAATCTAACCAAATTTTTATTCAACTATACATTGCATGGGTTTAATTGCTAATAGGAGAAATAAAGAACCCAATTACTATAAGGTTACTCTCATCATAATTGTAGAGAATTTGGGTCCACCATTAAACGTCACCAAAATTATTACCTTTTTATAAGATCATAAAAATCAGATAAGTTTCATCTACCTAATGAATGAATTATTTTTGAAAATTCTAATGGTAGCTTATTTATTATCAGATGAATACTTCATTTTAATATGACAAACAGGATTCATATAGCTGACTCCATATAATTGGATAAGGCTTAGATAATGATGATAGAAACCTCACTTTGTAAGAAAATATCTTTCAATAGAATCATTTGATTGTGCTGACTTTTGGCTAATAATTGTTGTCTAGAGTAGGATCTATCTCATGGTGGGTCCTAATCTTCCTTAAGGAAGATAAAGTTGCAGCTAGGAGGGCACCTCATTGTTGTTATGATGAGGCTCCCCTCATCCTAGCTAGTTAGCATGCCCCATGATTAAAATATTTACTTAAAGTTAATGAAAAATAAGAACATAAGGAAACCCATTCCAATAGCATTATCAAAAGCATGGCATAGCAAAATAGTAGTTTCCTTTCATAACATTGCTGTCCCAAGTTGATTAGAATGATCTTTCCACCATGGTAGTTGCCTCAGGTCCCTATGGACTTTCAAGCTGATCCTTGTTCAAGTGCCAGTCTCACTTTTCTCGGCGGTTACTTGCCGGCGGCGGTCTTTTATTCCGGCGTTTTTTATAACATTTTAGTGGTCTTCAAAGAAAAGCCTCTTCATGAAAGTTATCCAAAGTTAATGACTATGAAGGAAACAAAAGGGTAGAAAGGAAAAGCTATCATTAAATAGAGGTGTCCAACTGCCCATATTGGACAGCCTGTTCTGTTCACAAGTTCTCTCCATGTGAAACCTTAGTCCATACAGGCATGCCTTCAGCACTGTTACTGTCTCATAGAGCTCTGTATAGCCATTTTTTCCATTAAATAACACTCATTCAGCTCCAGCTGTGTTTTTGATGATTTTGTTGTGAGTTCTGTTGGAGTACCACTCTTATTAATATATGGCTTGAAAGAAAAGAGTCAGATGGTGTGGACCATCTATTGATTAATCTACAATGAATAGTCCAATCGTGTATGCAGGATGCATATCCATAGACAGTTTCATTTTGTTATTACAAGGAGACAGCAAGGATATTTTAGTAATCAAACAACTCTCTATATCCCTACTCTGTGGTTGGACATGTGAGACATTATTGTTAAGTCAACATCCTGATTGCAGTTGCAATTCTTTAGTCCATTTCATCACTTTCTATCAACTACTCCATTCAATGGAACCCACAAGCTTCAACATCATTTAAAGTAGGCAAAATATTTGTTTTCAATTTCTAACCAAGGAGAAAAAACTAAAAAGAGCCTTTGAAGCAAAGGCCTAGTTTGTGTTCCAGTGTCAATTTCATTTGCACTGATATAAATGTATCGGATTACAAATAGGATGAACCTAATTCTAGTGAAGCCATCCAGATTCAAATTCATAAAAATATCAACTAGTTCAGGAGGCCATATCTAATAATTCTATCTCATTTGACTCATAAAAGCACTTCGGAATGACTTGTCGTAGATAATTTACTTTTTATTTTTCAAGAATAGTTATCTGAATATTCATTACAAAAATAGAATAATTCTCAGATGACAAGAATAATTTAATAATATTCAGATGTCGTGTTGGGGTTTTTTATATAGAGATTAACTTGTATAATGATCGATTCTATCAATTAATAATGTCCTTGAAGAGTTAGGCGATGTTTGGTTCTTATAAGAAATTATTCAATTTTATATACAAAAATTAGGTCTTTAATATAGGATTCATAATACAATTTTATATGAGAAGCTTGCAACCCAAAATATTATTTTGGTAAAAATAAAGAATAGAACAAAAATTACAACCAACCAAATGGGTCCAAAGTCATTCTCATTTTTGCCCAAAAAATTGGATTCGGGAGAATGAGAAGATAAAGGAGATAGAGGAGGGAAGGAATATGGGTTTCTCTCCCATAAAATGGGTTGCTAGTCTGTTGTTGTTAATGGCACCCGATTTATATATGTTTCGAGCTCCCTTATTCTAGAATCTTTCCATATTTTATTTTTACCCATTTCACCCCTTGATTATATTATTCTAAAAAGTTTTAGCATTTAAAAAAAAGGAATTGATGCAAATAATTCTAACTAAATAAATATTGGGGAAAATTCTTAAACAGTTCACATTGAAATTTATGGGTTGTGTCAAGTCAGTCTCTAAACTTTAAATCGTGTTTCTATAGAATCTTGAACTTTCAAATTATGTCTAATAAGTCCTTATCCTTAGTCGACAGTGATAGTAGGGTTATAAAAATACATCAATCCAGTTGATCCGGTGTGAACATGAACAGGCCTGTTCATGGGCCGGGCTTCGGGCCCAATTTACACTGTCTCGGGCTCCAGCTTCGGACCAGGCTGGGTCAATTGGATTAATGTATTTTTATAACCCTACTATCACACCCATTTTAGAATCTCCTCATAAGCAAAAGAACCAAACATGATCCTAATTTCTTTTGTCGCATTTCAGGTTCTGCTCATAGAATGAATGGATGAGGTGGAGCCCCTTTTTCCACTAGCCCATGCAAATAGTAGATAACATAACTGAAAGGACTGACTACGTTGGGTTTTGACTCTTGCGTTAGGAGCCTCCGTTGCGCCAGATGGCTCAACCAGCGAAATGGCTCCATGGCCTTTTCTTCCTTCTCATTCAATCTTTTGAATACATTCTTTTTCAGTCAGAAACTGTCTTTTGTATGTACYCGTGGACGCAGAACTCTACAACACCCAAATGAGAACATGCAGAAAGCACGTCAACCTTGGTCTTGTCTGTCGGTTTTACAGTAAAACTATCGAGCAACATCTTGGTTTGTTTTTGCTCTTTATCAGCGGATATCATGTTGGCAAGGCATTCCAAGAGGAACTGCTTCTCAGAGACATCTTATCAAACACCCGCCTCTCTTAGCCAATGTCCTCGCTTCTCGCATAGAAATTTCAAATTTGTGCTGGTTGTTTCGACGGAGAAAGAAAGGCATTGCTATATCGGCATTTGACTGGTGTCATGACTTGCTAAACTTAAAGTGCTATCGATGCCTACTAGATTGAGTCGTCGGACCTGGAGCAGGGCCGAGGAGGAGCAGCTCATTCGATTAATAAATCATTGCAAGGATGCAAGACAATTAAAACAAGTTCAAGCTTACCTAGTCGTGACTGGGCAATCGCAAAACAACTTCCTCATCACAAAACTTGTTCGTGAATTCACGACTTTTGGTGACTTAAAACATGCTCGGGCTGTTGTTGATGCCGTTGATAATCCTAACGTCTATTTGTGGACAGCCATGATTAGGGGCTACTCACAGCAGTCTGATTCACAGCCTTGCTATAGAGAGGCAATAGCAACATACGCCCGTATGCACCGCCAAGAGAGCAGGACGATGGCTGCGGACCAGGCACTTGCTTTCGCCTTATCATCAGTCCTAAAGGCGTGTTCGGGGTTCTCAGCACTGAGACAGGGAATTCAGATCCATGCCCATGTTGTGAAGTATGGATATCATACAGAAATTCGCAGCCAGACGGCATTGATAGATTTCTATACTAAATGTGAGTTCATGGAAGAAGCACAGAAGCTCTTTGGTAAAATGTCTGAGAGGGATGTTCAAGCGTGGAATACCATGATTGCAGGACATGCGAAATATGGAAATATGAATGCCGCCCGCTCTTTGTTTAAGGAGATGCCAGTGAGGAACCTCTTCACTTGGGAGGTGATGATCACTGGATATGCAAACTTGGGTCGAATGGATTATGCAAAAGAACTTTTTGATCAGTTGGTTTCAGATCAATCTAGGCTCAACAGCAATGCTATCATTTGCACAGCAATGATCACGGGCTATGCGAAGTGCAACGACATTACAAATGCACGACTAATCTTCGACATGATGGCTGAAAGGGATGTGGCCTCATGGAATGCAATGATCTCTACCTATTCTCAGGCGGGTTTCTTCAACGAGGCCCTGGATCTCTTCCATCACATGTTAAGGATAGGAGATGTGAAACCAAACCAGACCACAATTACTTGTGTGGTTGCTGCTTGTGCTCAATTGGGATCAGTCCAATTGGCGGAACGGATTGTAGATTACATCAAAAGTCATGGGAACAGACTAATGAATAACCACACAGTAACAGCCCTCATTGACATGCATGCCAAGTGTGGGAATCCAGATAGAGCATCTGAGTTGTTCAAGAGCTGGAATGACAAGGACTTGATTTGTTATAGTACTATGATGTCAGGATTTGGTATGCATGGGCGTGGCAGAGATGCTCTGAAGATCTTCTCTCATCTTCAGGAAGATGGGCTGAAGCCTGATAGTATTTGCTTCATTGTGGTCCTATCTGCTTGTAGCCATGGAGGTCTAGTGGATGAAGGCTTCCAGTACTTCAATTCCATGCAGAGTGATTACTCCATTGCCCCAACTGCTGATCACTACATGTGCATGGTTGACTTGCTAGGCCGATCTGGCCGCGTATCGGATGCACACAGAATTATCACCGAAGCTATGCCTCCTGTTAAGCCTCATGCCGGAGTATGGGGTGCTCTTCTGAATGCATGTAGAATATACAACAACATTGAAGTGGGTGAACTAGCAGCTAAGAATTTGCTAGAGATGGAACCTGAGAATTCAGGAAACTATGTGTTGCTTTCTAACATATATGCTAAAGCACAAAGATGGGATAAAGTTGCAAAGGTGAGGGCTCTCATGAGGAACCGTGGGATGAAAAAACCACCTGGTTGCAGTTGGATTGAGATTGATGGAAAGACCCACAAATTCTTTATTAGTGATGTACGATATCATCAATTGGAAATGATGATGCAAGTTTTGGCCAGTGAATTGAAGGCTCAAGGCTACTTTCTTGCTATAGATCATGATGAATGATTACTGAAGGACAATACACAGTAGTCATCAGCATTACTTACCTCCTGTAACTGTAACTAACAATAATTTAGAGGTCGCATCAAGTCTTCAAGGATCATCATCAGCTACAGCATCTATATCTATTACCAACTCTTCTTTGTTTTTTATTTTTTACATTTCTGTATTTTTGGGGGGATATTATTTTGATTATGAGTATGTGAATAGACGGCCTTGATTGTTTAATGAAGCGTCTCAACAGTGATTCTTGTGAGCTATGGTGATGCAAACATGCATTTGCACAAAATCGAGAAGCATTGAAGGCTTCTAGGGAGATCCGGCAGGTGAGTCGATGTCATTAGCTTTGCTTTCGCTCCTTTTAAAATGGACGAATAAAAGAATCCCATGTAAACTCATATATCAAATGGGGATTAAAATTCCAATTTTCAAATGATGTTGGTAATAGATCCACGACTCATACACCATCACCGTTCAGCGTTTTTGAGCGAGACCATGGGTTATCGACTTATCAGTGGGTTCCAAACCAGTGCCAAGCTTCTGTTTGGATAGAGCCTAGGAAGAAGAAAGATAGACATAAGTGGGCAGAAATCAGAAGGTTTATTAGAACCCATTAAAGCGTAAAGAGAGACAGCAGCAGAAAACAGAAAGTCCATCTTCTCCAGTGACGGTCATGGAATCAATTGGACTCGTCTGTCTCCAGAGAAGATTGGTTTCGATAAGCCCTGTACGTCTGACACCTCTCTCTCCCTTTACTTTAAGCTCTACTATATAGCAAGATTGCATTTCATAATTCACAAGGTGAAAGGATAAAGCTTGTCTTCAGTTAGGTGTATTCAAGTCCATCAAAAATAAGTCGTACCTGAATGCCGCATGCATGCTACACAGAACAGAATTGAAATCACACAGGTCCCCAAATGCTGTTTTTCACGTCAACTCCAAGTTGAGGAACATATAGGCACTACAAGTTTATGAAAAGATTGCCAGAACAGAAAGCCCAGAGCGATGTCTTCTCATGAACATGTATCATATGCGGTCTAGAAATGCATGGACATGCGAAACAGGCCATACATCAGTTATCTCAGAAGCTGAAGGCCTGAAGCTGGGGACATGCGACCAGACAATGCCAGCTCGGTAGGCAAAGGCAACCTTAGTGCTTGCACTCATGCAGGCTCCTTTTAGATCAAGGCTTAACTCTGTTCAATGAGTAAGTTCACTAGTTGAAACCAAAGGTGGGAGCCTATGTATGGTTATCACTTGTCAGATCGATTTTCCTGGCCAAATACGATGTCTAAGAGGCTTACAATAAATCCAATAATAGGAATCCCAATGAAGCCACATGGAGAAGTTCATCCCCAAAGGCTGCCTGAGCTGGACAAGTCTGATCCATGGATCCAATTAATGCTATCTAAAAGCTTCTAGATGAAATGGGGTCATGAAAATAAGGGAAGAAATGAAAAGAGGGAGACTGAGGAAAGGGCCTCGGTGCAGTTTTGTTGAGGTGAACACTGTAATTATGAATTTCTTATTGGAGACGGTTTACATTCCCAGCAAACTGAGATTCATTTAGTGCTAGACAAAATGAAGGTGAGGTTGAACTTAGATGAGATTAAATTCTGTAATTCCATACCGATTTGCTTGTCATGAATATAAAATAAAAGTTAGAGGTGTTACTAAGGTCCTACAAAATTTTTAAGAGATTGCAGCTGTTAGGGACTTCGTAAAGTTTTCTAGGTCCATCAATCCTTCCTCGGGAGATTTTGCTTCACCAAGAATTTTCACCATGGCACTACCAACTATGACACCGTCAGCTCCCCATCCTGCTATCTGTAACCAACAAGATTTGAAATGGTATGTCAAGTGTCTGGGGTTTGAAGATTGCAAGCACAAACTTCCAGGTCATTTTGATGTATAGGAGTTACCTGTTTCACATGTTCTGGTTTTGATATGCCAAAGCCAACTGCGACTGGTTTATCTGTTGCCTGTGTGGGAGTAGGAAGAGTATCAGCAATTGACAAAGAACTGGATGTCTCACGTACTCCATGAAACAACTGCAAACCACCTCCAAGTTGATGTGCTACCTCTCTGGAGTGGCTATAGCCCAAAAGCACACATAACAGTCCATAATTTCAAAAACTAAGAAAAAAATAAGATGCAGTACCATCTTATTTATGCATGTTTACCTTGGTGATTTTAGCTATCAATTCCACACTTTGGATCCACTGTACATGTACTACCCAAAGAGTTTATAGCTGCTGACTATTATCCCTCATAGATTATATAAGTTTCAGATTCTCCTGAATCTTATACCTAAGCTATTTCCAAATATTATCGATAGTTCTCATGATGGTATGCAGCCTCCTAAATTTATGGCCTTGTGCCAAACAAATAATTGAATATTGTATCCTATAACTCCTATAATATAAAAAAACGATTTTACTATATTTGATGTGAAACGCATCTCAAACCTTCTTAATCTCCTGTAGAAGAGATTGAACCCGTGAACTTATAGATGAACGAGCTCCAGTAACTCCAACCGAACTTACCTATTCAATATATCATACATTGTTAGGGTTTTAATGAAGCTAGATAAGCTGGTCCACAAAAGCAAACACCAATCATTTTATTCAAAGACAAGGAAAAAAAATCCAAATTTTCAAAATAAAATATGAGTCACATGCCTAACAAATAGTTTAAAAAAAAAAAATAGTATGTAACTTTGGGGCTTTGTTCAACTATGATTCTTCTCTACTATCTTAGAGACAGAAATCTGTTGATAATCGAAGAGCTGTTCATTTAAAGGCCTAATTACAAAGGCCAATGAAAAAACTAAAAGCAAAATCAGTTACAGCACAAACAATAAGACAATTAAATGATTTAGTGAACTAAAACATTTAAATATGTTACATCTTAGATTTCCAGATATCATATATGTTACGAAAAGTTTGTTAATCTATTTCATCCCTAGAAAGATAACATGATGGATTTTAGAACAGAAAGGAGTACCAAATGGGTATATAGATCTAATTAAAGGGCATGTATGAAGGTGAAACAACCAATGTCGAAATATCAAAAGAAGAGATGTCAGAGTTTCCTGTCACAATTGGACTTTCCCCAAGGCTCAGCACTTGGCCCTTATTTATTTGCAATAGTCATAGATGAATTGAAAAAACATATTCAGGAGGTCCCATGGTGTATTTTGTTCGTTTGTGGCAGTATTAATTGATAAAACCAAAGAGGGATTAAATGCAAAATTATATTTATGGAAAGATGTCTCAGAAAAAAAAAGGTTTTAAAATAAATAAGACTAAAATGGAATATATGCAATGTAAATTTAATAATAGGAGTGATAATCAGGGTATAATTAAGATTGAAAACCAAGAGATATCTCAATGCGACTTCTTTCACCCCAATCCGCTAATCCATAGAAAGGGAGAGATTGAGGAGGATGTCATGATAAGAAAAAACCACTTAAACTAAAAGTAAAAAACTTATAAAACAGTTATGAGGCCAGCAATGTGACATGGAGCACTGTTGAGCAATCAAGAAACAGCATATCCATGAAAATGAATATAGCAGAAATGCGGATGTTGAGATGGATAAATAGCAAAACTAGAAAGGATGGGGTTATGGATTATTCATAGGAACTTGGGAGTAACCCAAAAAAGTGATAAAAAGAGGGAAAGTAGATTAAGATGGTTTGGTCTCGTCCAAAGAAGACCATCCACAGCACCAACAACTAGTGATTTGTTAGAAGAGATAAGGGCAAATCAAAAAGGACATGGATTAAGTAGCACGAAATGATTTGAGGGCTAACAGTGGACATGGCACTAAACACAGTGGAATGGTGGACAAGATTCATGTAGCCCACCCCATATAGTTGGGATAAGGCTTAGCTATCTGAGTTAATGTACTTATGTACTTCATATGAAAACATTTGAGAAGGAAACAATAAAAAACAAGTATTAGTAAATGAATGCTGAAATATACCTAAGAACTATTCGTTCCAGCTAAATAAAAGAGATATGAAAAGCTTATTTACTGCACAAAGGATCTTACAAGGTACACAAATCCTTCTGAAGCTTCAACGATGGCTTTCATCCGATCTGTTGGAGTAGTGGGTGTTGTAAGAAGTACCTCAAGCACAGAACAAAGTGATACAAGTAAAATAATTGCATAAATATTAATCAGAGAAAAGCAAAAAGACAACAAATACTGACATCATCAACATCAACATCATCTAAGCCTTGTCCCATCTATATAGGGTCGGCTAGATAAATCATGTTTCTCCATTCCATTCTGTTCAGTTAATTTGACTAAAAGAAGTTATAGTATAGCAACACCAAATAGTTCATAATTTCTATTATCAAACATAGATATCAAAATACTATCATATAGTATCCTTACAATGATACACCAAATTCCAATATCAAGTATCATATATTTCTGAGTTGAATATAATTTAAGTAAAACTCATAGTAAAAGAAAGACATTTTCCAATGGCTTAATCTAAAAATAATATAAAATACCATGCAGATGATTTTTTTCAACTTTTTGGTGTGTATTATGAAATATTGTGCAGATTTTGTTTCTCACTCAACTCTACTTTCATTTATTCTTGAAGTAGGATACAAGCTGTCAAGAAACAAACGAACTTGTGGTGGAGGTGTAGTACATCAATAGAGTCATAGGCTAGATTGATCGATGCTATATTCCAAAGTAACTAGAAGTCCATAATTAATTTTTCTGATTAATTTATTGATTATTTAATTAGGCCTTTTATGGTTAGATTACTATCAAGAATTTTCGAATAATTTAACTTCGGTGCCTCGATCCAACAGCATAAAGCCTATGACTTGGTGGACTGGGAGTTTTTATTAGAGGTGATTGGATTTGGGGACAAGTGGTGTAGTTGGATATCTGGGTGTATCAGTACCGGTCACTACTCCATTCTGGTAAATGGTGTGGTAAGGGACTTTTTTCCAGCTTGCAAGGGTGTCAGGCAAGGGGATCCACTCTCACCCTTCCTTTTTACATTAGTAGCCGATGTGATTAGTAGGATCATTACTAAGGCTGATAGTGAAGATGCCATTAGGGGTTGGAGAATAGGGAGACACCAAATCCCAATCACCCACCTTCAGTTTGCAGATGACCTAATGATCTTTTGTGAATGAGGCTTTAGCGAGAAGGTAGCAAACCTAAAGGAGCTAATCAAAGGATTTGAAAGGATTTCTAATCTGAAAATAAATCTGGAAAAGAGTTGCATAGCGGGTATAAACTTGGAGGATGAAGAGATCGAGGTTACTACAGAGTGTCTTGAGTGTTCCATCTCTGCTTGGCCTATGTCATACTTAGGGCTTCCATTAGGGGCAAACACTAGGGAGAGCAAATTTTGGACCCTAGTGCTAGAAAAGTTTGAGAAGAGATTAGCCTTGTGGAAGAAGAATTATATCTCCTTAGGAGGGAGAATTACCTTAATAAGGGCTACTTTGTCTAACTTACCTACTTACTTTTTGTCTGTCTTTAGGATACCAGCTAGGGAAGCTAGGAAGCTGGAGAAGTTGATGAGAGACTTCTTGTGGGAGCCGAGACAAGAAAAAAATGATCATTTGGTTAGTTGGGAAATTGTTTGCAGAAGTAAAGAAGATGGGAGTTTGGGACTTGGGAGGGTGATTGAAAAAAATCAAGCTCTGTTAGGGAAATGGTTGTGGCGATGGCCATTGGAAAGTGAGATGATGTGGCATGAGGTGGTGGGAAGCATTCATGGGAGATCAGAGAATGGATGGGATATTGGTGTATCAAGGCAAGCTAACTTGGCAGCACCTTGGAAGGCCATTCACAACACCCTTCCTCAATTTCTCAATTTTATCAAGTATGAAGTTTGTTCTGGAAACGTTGTTCGCTTTTGGGAGGATATCTAGGTAGGAGACACCCCCCCTAAAGGACCTTTTCCCTTTACTATTTTATGTTTCTTTGTACAAAAAAGAGGTGGTAACACCCTGGCTCCTAATTGGGATTTTGGGTTTCATAGGGGACTAAGGGATGATGAAATTGAATCTCTCTTTGACTTGCTATGTTGCCTTAATCAGGTTTGCTTGGATCCCTCCAAGCCAGATAAAAGGGTGTGGACTCCTAGACCCAAAGGAACCTTTACTTGTGCTTCTTACTTCAAGTCCGTCTTTCAGCATTTTGCTCAACAACCTTTTTCGTCAAAGGAAATTTGGTGTAGGCCAGTTCCCCCAAAGATTATGGCGTTTTGTTGGGAAGTATTCTATGGGAAAGTAAACACTCTAGATAACCTACAACAGAGAAGACCTTTCCTCTGCATTTCTCCCAATTGGTGTATCCTCTATAAAGCTCACGGGGAAGATTGTTACCATCTACTAATATCTTTTCCTTTTTTCTGCACACCTTTGGGCTTGGCTACTTTTGTTGTTTGGGAGTAGTTGGAGTATACCAGCAGAAGTTCGCATGATCTTTAACCATTCTACTTTCTCTTGGCCTACAAAAAGAGGGAGAATTATGTGGAGATGTGCTCGCGCTGCCCTGATTTGGACTCTTTGGGAAGAAAGGAATGCTAGAATCTTTCAAGAAAAGGAAAGGAGCAGTCAGGAATTGAAAGACTATGTATTGCATAGGGCAATACTTTGGCTGAAGACTTTGCAAATCTTTCATCATTTCTCTTTTAATGACCTTTGGAGAAACTGGTCAGCAGTAGCAAGGTGTTCACCCTTAAAAAAGACAAGTCAATTACAAGCTGGTCTCCTCCATCTGAAGGCTCACTGAAGCTGAACTTTGATGGAAGTAGCATGGGCCAGGATTATCCAGAATGGGGGTGTCTTGAGAAATGAGAAGGGAGAGATTCTGTTGCTCTACTCGGGTCCTTTAGGAGTTGGGGACTCTATCAAGGCAGAGCTATTAGCTGCTGTACAAGGGGTGCAATTTGCAAACCAGCTGGGGGTACAGCATCTAGTAATTGAAGGGGATTCCAAAGTGGTGGTGGGCTGGTTGAAAAATCCTGAAGATGCTATATGGCGCTACAAGAATGAAATGAAGAAATTCAGTTGGTTGACAAGGAATATGTTGGTCTCTTTACAGTGGGTGGGGAGATCAGCAAATACTTTGTCCGATGTGTTAGCCGAGCAAGGGGTAAATAGGGAAGAATTGTTTTGGGTTCAGCTGTGATTCTTGTATTTCTTTCCAAGCTAACTTGTAAGATTCAAGGAGGGGCTGCAGCTCGCGCCTCTCCCTGGGATGTTATATGAATTCACAACTCTAAATCAACTTTTGAACTAATAAAATTTACTATTATTCATCAAAAAAAAAAATGTTCTATAAGAGATGTTTTTCTTCGTAGAACTATCCTTCTTTATATCTGCACTAATTGATGCTTAGAGCACCCCTTTGATCAAGTGACCTTCTAAATTGTCCATGCTTACAGTGTCTTTGCCCATGCCAGTTTCATATCCCATTGCAATCAAACTTTTGCTCTATAACTGACAACCATTGAATGTGTTCGAGTCTTAAACAAATGGGCAAGCTTGTCAACAAGGTAACTAATTAGCAGTTTAGCACATCCCATTTTTGAAAACTTTTTGAAAAAGATGGTAACTTATTCATAAAACAAGAGGTATATGAGAAGATGTTCACAGGAAATATAACTCAAAAGTTAAACAGGAAGGAAGCTATCACTAAACAAGCAATCCCTGTCAGCGCCAGCCTTTGCAAGACCATCAGCAGCAGAATTTAGCTCCCTAGGGACCCAACCCAACTGAGCATTCAAGTTAGAGAGGATGTCTCTAGCTTCAGCCAAGAAATGAGTTAAATCCCAGGGACCACTGCCAGGATCTGCTAACCATCTGATTGTATTTGCAGAATCACCCTTCATGAGAATATTCAGGTATCCCAGATTTCTTGCAATCCTGATTCCAGTTAAGGCTGCCAGGATTTCAGCCTTAGTTGAAGAGGCTATCCCAATTGGTCCACTGTAAGCCCAGCTAATAGTACCATCTCTTCTTCTAAAAATTCCACCAATTCCTGCTGTACCTGGGTTTCCAATGGTATCTTCCCTTCCTCAACAGATCTGTGGATTTGGGGGGTGGTGAAGGACATGGGCACATCCCTGGTGAAAATTCAAAGAAACCACCATTGGCTAACCATAGAAATCAAAACATGGGGGTGTTTTTATCTTTTAATGGATGTATTCTTTGAGTAATTATCAGAGGAATCTCCCTTTGTTAAAAATGGGATGTGCCATGTGTCAAAATCACTAGCCATCAATAAGAGATGGGAAAAAAGTGAGGGGTGATCACCATAACTTGTAGGTTGGAGCAACTGGGAATAGAGATGAAAATAGAGACTGAAAGACGTAAAAGGGTATGGCTTTAGGTGCCACATAGGAGGGAAATAGTGGTGAGGCCAGTTTTGTGTGTGCACATCCGTATGCTTAAGGGAAGGGGGTCATATAAATAGGAGGACAAGGAACCCATTGTTTTTTGCAAAGCATGTAAATAGTAGTTAAAAGATATTCATTTTCTTTTCTTTTTTTTCTGATTGGGAACTTTCAAGAGAGTATTAAGATGAAATAAGAACAGATTAGGGAAAAATTGCAAGCATGAGTCCCCCCCCCCCAAAGGAAAAAGAAAAAGAAAAAGAAAGTTATAAGAGAGGAAAAAGCAAATCTCAGAGCTAGACCAACTGCTACTCTCCCCCAAAAGGACAACATATACCCCAAACCGAAAAAGAGAGGCATTAGCCCAAGGGATAAAAACCCCACCTGTGGAGTCAGCAGCATTGCTGATTGCAGTTCGTTATCAAGATTCCTTGGCTGATTAAAGATCTATTCTTGCTCGAAACCTAAAAGGTTACATTTATAGAATCATGTGAAATGTACCTTTTCTGCTTAGGGAAAAAGGCAGTTAAATCAAATCTACTTGATTGGGATACAAAGTCTTTGTTGCATTTCAGGTGGAAAGTTATCAAATGGAGCACAAGCTCCAACAGCCATTGAAATTTTGAAAAGTAACTTGGATCTTTTTGGTAACTGCCACAGATTCACAGAAGATGTGAAAAGAAAAAACTGCAGGCAGCATTTCATACATTATTCTACCTTAGACATTTGTTTATACGATCTGTAGTGTTACTAGTTGCGTGTTTTTGTTTACCAGTACAGCATACTGGCTTTTCTTTTTTTATGGGAAACGGTAACTTTCATTAATAATAATGGATAAAAATTACAACTACCACCATCCAAGGGCCGGATGAAGAACCCTTTGATACAAGCTGTCTCATAAACAGGCCCAAAACAACTCTTGCCTATAGACTCCTTGCTGTGCTAAAGCATCAGCCATACCATTTGCTGATCTTCTTGCCCGATTAAACCTCACCCCAATCTCCCTTGCTAAGCTTGAGATTTCCCTTAGCTTATGTCTGAAAAATCCACGTGCCCAAGCTTCTACATTGCAGCCAGCCTATTACCAGTTTGGAGTCTCCCTCCACTTCTAACTATTGCAGCCAGAATACTGGCTTTTCTTTGCATTCACAATGTGGCAGTGGCAGTGTTGGATTTCCAGTGATTAAGTACTGCCTTAATTAGCTTCTTTAGTTCTTAAAGGTTTCTTCTCTCTTCTAGAGAGAGAGAGAGACAGAGAGATTCTAATCTTTCTATAAGGTTTATATATTGTATTGTGTTTGCATTGTAAGAAACAAAGAAGGAACCCAATGTACACAACTTACACAATCTGTATTATTATCTTTTTTTTTTTGATAAAACCATCTGTATTATAGCATTCATGTACAAAATTTATAGCCCATACAGCATCTATAGATAAGAAGATAATGCTATTCCAGTCATTACAAAAACGGGTTAAGGCTTCAATACCAACCAGAATAGAAAACTACAAAAATGAGTCTTGATCTTCCCAATGATCATCTCCTCAACATACTATTTTTGTGTTAGCATTGTAAGAAACAAAAAAGGAACCCAATGTACACAACTTACACAATCTGTATTATATCATTTTTTTTTGTTGATAAACCATCTATATTATATCATTCATGAACAAAATTTATAGCCCATACAGCATCTATAGATAAGAAGATAATGCTATTCCAGTCATTACAAAAACGGGATAAGGCTTCAATACCAACCAGAATAGAAAACTAAAAAAATGAGTCTTAATCTTCCCAATGATCATCTCCTCAACATACTATTTTTTTATTAAAGATCCTAAGGTTTCACTCTTTCTAAATGCAACAGGAGATAGAAGAGGGGGTTAGGTTCCAAGGAACTCTTTCTCTCTTGCCAATCCCTTTGTTAGGTTGAAGGGTTTTATGTATTGATGGTTCGGCTGATAAGTGTTCTTATTAACCTGTATTCGTGTTTAAGTTGTTATGTACTGGGCCTGTGTTAATGGGCCTAAGTTTATTTGGTGCTTTATGTAGTCTGGGTGTCCCATCACTAATCAGGGGCATTCCAGACATTTCCTGTAACATTGTACTGTAATCTAATATAAATGATAGTACTGTCGACTGGGTTATGCAGTTCGACATTCTCAGCACCTCTTGGTCTCCTCCTCTCTTCTACTACTTCGGCTACAACATTTCAGCTTACATGGTATCAGAGCATTAAGCAATTTCCTAGTTACAGCCGACGCCATCTCCTCTTTCTTGCTGTCTTTCTCTCTTTCTTTTATCTTGGTTGCTGCGGTGAAACCCTAGGGTTGCAGGAGAACAATACAAGGTTCGAACCTAGGGTTTCCCTTAGTTGTAGGGTGCAAGGGAAGTAAGACCCAGAAGTTGATGTCCTACTAGACTGTTTCTAGTAGTGAGTAGCTATTCGGCTGCTAAGAGAGGTCTGTATAGGACAGACCTAGATTGAGGACTGATTTCAGCAGTCCTAGTATTGGCCGTAGGGGGGAACACTCTCTACAGTTGCAGTACTCAAAGCCCAAGAGAAGTCTGCATTGTGCAGTGGTGGAGAGCTCTCAGCTTCAGGTCGGTTACCAGCTCACAGAACACCTTATTTGCTAAACATATAGAAATTGACCATCACTTTGTGAGGGAGAAGGTGCCAAGTGGAGTGATAGCCACTGCACATGTTGACCCTGCTTGCTATTTATGTGGATGATATTGTAGTGACAGGAAATAATAGTAGTGAGATTGAGTCCCTCAAACAGCTCCTTCATCAAGAGTTTGAGGTGAAAGATCTTGGTGCACTACGGTACTTTTTGGGTATTGAGGTTGCTAGATCTAAACAAGAGATATTTATCTCTCAGAGAAAATATGTTGTAGATCTGTTGGCGGAAACTGAAAAGTTAGGTGTCAAGCCTACTGATACACCCATTGAACAGAATCACAAGATCAGTGCAGAGGGCGGGGAGCCTCTTAAAGACAAAGTTATGTTCCAACGGTTGGTTGGAAAGCTCCTATATCTCTGCCTCACTCGGCCAGATATCAGTTATGCAGTTAGTGTTGTCAGCCAGTACATGCATTCCCCTAGAACTACTCATCTTCTTGCGGCAGAGAGAATATTAGCATACTTGAAGAGATGCTTGGGTAGGGGTATACTGTTCAAGAACGATAATCACATGAAGGTGGAGGTCTATACAGATGCTGATTGGGCTGGGAGTGTTGATGACAGGAGGTCTACCTCTGGATATTGTGCCCTTGTGGGAGGTAACTTTGTCTCTTGGAGGAGTAAGAAACAAAGTGTTATTTCCTGCTCTAGTGCCGAAGCTGAATACAGGTCAGTGGCTAACGGAGTGGCTGAAATCCTATGGCTGAGATCACTACTTGAAGAGTTGGGTATTGATTATGAGAAGCCCTTGATGTTGTATTGTAATAATCAGGCGGCTATTAATATAGCTCACAATCTGGTGCAACATGACAGAACTAAGCATATCGAAGTTGATCGACATTTTGTCCGAGAGAGGGTCTCATCACAGGAAGTGTGTCTCCCGTATATCACATCCAACATGCAGCTCGCAGATATCCTAACCAAGGCTGTACCAAGGAAGAAGTTAGAGTCAGACCTATCAAATATCATTCCCAACTTGAGGGGGAGTGTAGAGAACACTGATGTGGGCCCCACTGTGTTCGTAGGACAGTATGTACAATTATTTGTTTCAGTCATGTTAGTGTTAGTTGGTGGTCAGCTTGTTATTTCAGTTGTTATTTATTTAACTTGTTTTTTGCTTTATTTGTCATGTAAGTATTAAGGGCAGATCTGTCCTTTCCTCTATGTACTGAACACAACCTATAAATACTAAGAGAGTGGCGGTGGCAGATCAATTGGTGAATCTGTCCCTCCTTTCAAACCTTTGTGTTCTCCTGTTCTTCTCCTCTCTTTTCTTCTTTTCCTTACTTTTCTTCTACCTTTTCTAATCTGAAATCCATTAGGATTCAAGGCTGATTGTAGTCTTGATCGCCCACTCACTCCAATGAAGCTTTATTGTGACAACCAAGTTGCAGCCCACATCTCTTCTAATCCAGTTTTTTCATGAGAGAACAAAACATATAGAAATTGACCATCACTTTGTGAGGGAGAAGGTGCCAAGTGGAGTGATAGCCACTGCACATGTTAACACAGGAAATCAATGGGCGGACTTATTCACCAAAGGGTTGAGTCGAGGAAGAGTGGACTACATATGTAACAAGCTGGGGCCGGTGTCTTAAAACGCGGAGGCGTGATGTGAGGCATTCCACTACCCGGAGCGTGAGGCGTAGTTCAGAATGTGGGAGGCATAAGCCTCCCGAGCACAGGGAGGCGTAAGCCTCAAGTATGTATTTTTTTTATAATTATAGTGGGTATATTAATAAAAAATAGATATTTTAAGCATAAAAACATATATAACACTAAAATGACTTAATTTCAATCAATATTTGAGTTCTAAATCTCAAGTTTTCAACACCAACTAACAATATAACATAGTGAAAATGTGAAATACAATTATCGATTCAAGTATGCAACATAGATCAGAAAAAAAAAAAAAAAACTCTGAGGACTGAAACTTAGTCAAAAGACTCTAAATTATCTTCCTCTAGAATAACAAAGGCATCATCATCTGCTTCAAGAGTTACATAATTTATTCATGCAGCTTTGTCACAGGTTCACAGCCGCCTAGGTTGGTTTGTTACTCGGTTGGCCCAACCCAGATCTCTATGAAAGGTACCATGCTTTTAACTCGCCAGGGTCGAGTTCTTTCAAGCTGGGAGAGATGATAGGAATCGATCAGCACCCTTGAAGGCTTATTCTAGAAAGAAGGTG
Source organism: Nelumbo nucifera (assembly GCF_000365185.1). The sequence continues at coordinate 339,019 of NW_010729333.1, forward strand.
GCCTTACAACAGGTCCTGATATGGCATAGTGATGGTACTTGGGATTTGGACTGAACTGAACACCAATGGTATTTTTGCCATTTTACAATTTTTCTGTAGGGTCCAATAATAGGGTTTGGTTGTCTATTTATAGTTTGTTTATGTTTAAAATTCAGAGTCATTGCATAAGTAGGATTAGAGTTATTGAGTTTTCTTTGAATTGAAATAGGATATGACAACTTAGTTTGAGTCTTACTAGGATTATTGAATCAGTTGTAAATCAGTCCTCTAAATCTGATGTAAACTTGGGAAAAATTAGAGAAAAAAGAGGAAGAAAAGAAGAGAACAGCAGTACAAGAGAAGGAAAATGGAGAAAAGAGGAGGAAGAAGAAGAAGAGTTCGAATGTCTCTTCCCTCCCTTCTCTAATCCTTTTACTAAACTTCAATCTTAACATAATTACAAGTATACCCTTACGTGGGCAGCCAGCTAGGGAGTGTTTCTCCATCTTTATTAACATAATTACAAGTATACCCTTACTAAACTTGAGTATGAACCAGTGAAGGGATGGTACACATTCAACTCATTACGAAGGTTCCTCATGCTAGCATAGTATTCCTCAAGACTTTGGCTACCTTGTTGTAGATTAAAGTACTCATGATAAAGCTGATACACTCTAGTAGTGTTGTCCTAAGTACAGATTCTTGGCATGGTCCCAAATCTCCTTGGCTATATCTAAGAACATAGAATTCACATTAATCTTGGGTTCCATACTATTCCACAACCAGGTCATAATCTATGCATCTTCTTGTTCCCAATCACTATACTCCTAAGAATCGGCGAGAGGTTTTTCTTTTCTTACATGCTTCACTTTCTTCTCAACCCTAAGGAAGACCTCTACAGATTTCGCCCAAGGCACATAATTTTCCCCATTCAATTTGATAGAGGTCATCTAAGCATTCAGGTAATCAGTGGGAACCATGACACTAGATTTGTATTCACTACTGTCTCCCATATCTAATTTTTTTACACCTGTACATCACACTTCTAATTCACTTCTCACTTACAGCCACTTCTCACCACACTACACACTAGTGGAAACACCTACAGTGATGGTTTTCAGCAATAACAGTTGTTGATACTCTTTGTTCTCAGCACCACAAACCTACCTCAACATAGAAACTCACCAACCACTCGATTCACAGTGAAACATCCATACAATCCACCTATTCAATCAGCAAAGATACAACCTGCACTCGACTGCCCACTGCACCACCCGAAACAACTCTCTCCGTACCATCAATTAGAGGGTTCCCTACAAACCACCACAAACACCCACTAAACCACCAACTAAAGGCATGAAAACCTCCAAAGGGAAAGGGCGATCACTCCTTTTCAGCCCTTTTCCTTATCTCCAACTGATGATGCAAAAATCTGGAAAACCCTAGGCTAAATGGCGGTAAAGAGAATTCTGGGCAGATCTGAATTTGTCACAGTTGCTCTGATACCATGATAAAGTTCAGACCTGCACTAGAATTCAGTAAGAAATAACAGTAGCAGAAAACTAAAGAGGATAGAGAGAGAAGAGAAGAGAAGAGAAGAGAGAAGGAAAAATTGGTTCGAACTAGAAAGAGAGTTCTGTGCTCCCTAGTTGGCCAGATTGTATTTATACTTTTCTAATGAAAAACAAAAGGTCTGTTGTGCCCCTACTTAAGTATGGGACACATCACTTAAGTTAAACATGATACCCCGCACCAAACATAAATAAATTGGCAAAACTACCCCTATACAGTCGACACTAACAAACCCCATTATTGGACCCTACAGAAAAATTGTAAAATGGCAGAAAAAATACCCTTGGTGTTCAATTCAGTCCAAATCCCAAGTACCATCAYTATGCCATATCAGGACCTGTTGTAAGGCCTTCTTTCTAGAATAAGGCTTCAAGGGTTCTGATCGATTCCTATCACTACCCAGCCTTGGATTGGTTATCTCATATCAGGCAGCACAACCCATTCCCTTTCATAGACCTTTGAGAAAATGGCACCAAATTTTACAGGAGTAGCAGCACAAAACATTCTCTTCTAAACTAACATTGCCCTTTCTTTCAAACATTTGATTGGGGGAGGGGCTGGGGGAACTATATTTGAATTTGTACTTCCCAGCAAGGGCACATGCACACAAGCATGTATGTAGTGTTTCTACCATCTTACATCTCCAAGGCATTAGAAACAATGACCCGCCATCATTTTAATATTCTCCCACTACAGGATCAAATGACAAACTTACTAGAAACAATGATCCACCATATCTGACTTCTGGTTAAGCATAAAGGTGTCAGAGCATATAAAGGAATGGTACCGAACAATTTAAAAATAAATACAATAAAGCCATAAAAAAGTAAAGAAATATAAATTAATAACTTGTTTTTTAAAGAAAGATAAAGGTAATTTATTGAACGGGTAGACTAATTACTTGTTCTATGTATGATCAATTTATTTAGTTTCCATCAGTTGCACTGCAAGATATTTTCAAGACTAATTACTTGTTCTATGTCTTTTTTTATGTTATTTCCACCAATGCTTTTAAATAATTGCACTACAAAGCTAAGCATGTATGTACAGCCTCAATAAGCCAAAAGGTGAATAATTCAAAAAMGAAAATAGAATCAAGGAACCTACCAATTCAATTTTATTCTTAACAGCTTCTTTTCTCAAAATTCCAGTCTCCTCCAGAGGAACATCTGGAACCACAAGCCCTAAAAGAATGCCGGATAAAATAAAAATTATACTGCAAAGTAGGTGAATAATGGAAGTAGGTAAAGAAGTGCTAAAACTGATGAGCATCCATTGGACTTTCTGGGATTTATTATGATTAAGGACTTTCATGCCTGCAGTGCATGTGGTTCTGCCATGTGGAATGTTGACATGGCAGACCCAAACCATCCATAGTTGAGGGGACTTCCAGATCAGCCATGTACAAGATGATTCTTGTCCATACCAGTCCCATTTCCTACATGCATTTTTTAACATTTTAATTTCTTAAATTCGGAGGAACAATGCCAATCAAAATAGTGGAGGAACAACTTCTTTTTTACATAGCAAAAGGCTGTTAAACTGAAACTAGCCACATGGAAAAACAGAAATACATGGACCCATGTTTAACAGCCACTTGCATTTCAACATACCAGAATCATGTAGCAACAGGATTTCAAACCACTCTTATTGCAACCACAAACCTAGCCTCTATAAGAAATTAGTTACTTAGACTAGAACCTCCACAGTTTGCACACTACAACTTGCAGTTATTTCTAATTCTTGGACAATTAGATATGTGAATTACACATTTTTCTATCTAACAACATCCTTTGCAGCAAATGGCTAAAATATGTTATCTGTGATTTCTGAATTGAACTAAAACCTGATGTTACTAAATGGGCCATGTTTTCAGATCCAATTTGATCCATTTATGACTGAACAAATATGATTCAATGGATTGGATATCTGAATCTTACATAAACAAATAGGACTCTAATTCAAATCGGATTAAATCAAATCCATTTGCAGCCTAGCTTCACACAAAACTGTGTAACAGAACCTGTTGTTTCCCTTTTTCTCATATGTGATTGGTTGGGTGACTTGATGGCTCCAGAACTGAAAGAAGAGGAATCAAATACTATAATACAGTCAGAAGTTTTCTTTTCTTTTCTTCCTTTTTTCTAGAAGTAGGGAGGGATGAGAAATCTCTAGATCACATATAAGGCCAAAGCAACATTCTTGCAAATACCTTACACCATATTCTCTTCATGGCAATGTTCCCAAGTGATGACTAATTGTTTTAGTTTCCCTAGGTGAACCACTAACTACTGGGTATCTAGATGACAAGTTGTTAACTGGGAAAAAATTCAATATGTTGAATGTAAACACATAGTTGGTTAATTATTGCTTGGGGTTCCAAACACCTAGCCAGTCAATTAGTTGATGACTATTCAAGACTCCGATATGTTGCTCTCTACTAATAAATTAAAAGCACAGTCACCAGTGCCTGAAATGTCACGTTAGTGGTTGCTCAGAAAGACAAAAATTTAATTTACCTAGGTAGGTATGGCCTAGTCTCCTTAACATAAATAAACCTAACCTTATTGGTTTCAATAGTTTTAACCCCTTGCCCTTAGACATTCAGCATATCACAACTACTTTAGACAGAAGATACATTACCATGTACACCAGCATCTTTTATAGTAGCCATGAATTTCTCAACTCCACGCTTAAGAATTGGATTGTAATATGAAAATAATGCAATCGGACAAGATAGCTGTGGGACCACCTGTTTAGTCAATGATGAAACCCAGATATTAAAGGTTTATAGCACATCACTCTAGTGCAGAAGCAAATAAGTTTAATAAACACATCAAAAGAAATTACTACAAAAAGACAAACTTATTGTTCATGTAAACACATATACTTTTAACTGGCTACATGTAACATATATACACACACAAGGTTCAAAGTATCGATACACCCGATATGCACAAACATGCATATTGGGTGTTTTGATGCTATCAAACATTACATTTTTTATTTTATTTTTCCTTTGATATTTTAACAGGGGTTTCATTTTAATAATATTTAACAGTTAAAAACATGTGCTTCTTGAAAAGCCTTAAAAAAGGTGTTTCAATGAACCCCCAATACGATACCATACGCTTGAAATGGGATGCATCGTATTGATATTTTGAATCTTGTAAATGCATATACGTATATACATTGTGTGTGGTGTATGTGTTTATTTGGGCAAGTGTGCAAACATATGCCATCTATATAATGAAGCACCTTAGGTCCCACCTCTTTTAACATGGAAATTATTGCATTAAAATTGGTCCCTTTTGCTAAAGCACGGGTGGCAGCGGCCTGAAATATAGGAAGAAAACCAAGAGCTTAAGAAAAATTTGGCAAAGGAAAAAGAGAGAATAAGGAAGAAAACCCACTTAATGGCACCTGGATAACTGGACCATCTGCCAGAGGATCAGAATATGGAACACCCAATTCAATTATGTCTGATCCACAGGAATCAAGCACCTTCAATGCTTGTGCTGTAGTTGATAGATCAGGATCACCAGCTGTGATGTATGGGATAAATGCCACCTTTGCATAAAAGAAATGCTGATTAAAGAGAATGATATTAAGAAACAAGCATTTCTTTCCAAAAAATAATATCAAATTAGAAAATATATGACAAAGTAGGATTGGACTCAATTCAAAACTAGATCATTTATACCAATATGGGATGACAAAAAATTATACAAAAGGAGATCTAGGTAAAAAATGAAGGGAACTTTTTGCAACATCCAAGTATCTACAACATGCTTCCTGTAGGGAGTAGGAGCTTGTCAGTTTGCAGGTTTCAAGTAGGAAATTAATTGGTCAGATATTATGGGACTCTGGATAACTATGACAGTCAAATCAGGAAAATGTAAAAATTTCCACATTCCTCTTCTATCTTAGGATATGTATACTTGAAAAAAAAAAAAAAAGAGTTCTTTTTTTCCTTTTGGTTCTGCAACGAGAACTTAATTGGCTTAATTGGTTGATGTGTGAGGTATAAAGCTTCACCTGTTATTTACTGCTACCTTAACCTTTCTACTGATTTTATGTGCATTTTCCTAATAAGATAGCATATTTAAAAATAGTTTGCAATTTAATATCAGGGCAACGACAGAGTGGGTATGGTTGGTCCAGAAATGGGAGAGGCTAACTAGGAATGGTTTGAAATACACAACCAAAATCCATGTTTATAGTAGGTCGGAGTAGCCAGCCCAAACCTTGGAAAAAAGAAGTGGAACCTCATGAGTGTTAGCAGGTTTAGGCATGATTTCTGCATGTGTTTAAAAACACCAATAAACCATAAAGAGATTTGCTGCTTCTTTTATTTTAATGGATGGTATCTGTTTCAATTGTTATGAATATGATTTTGCAACCTATTGCTTCAAATGGTACAATTCTTTGTTTCAATTGTCAATAGATTCAAGGTAGTAATCAGAAAATGCAGATTTAATTCCGGTCATTTAAAAGTTGAAATAGTCATGAAACTGGTTCATATGTAATCTATACTTTTCATATATAAAACATTCTATAGATTGAAATTTTAGGGTCTTTTCCCTAACAAGTAATAAGCAAGTAACAGCCACTCTTTTACACAATTTTTTCTTGATAAATGAGCAATTGTACTAAGGTGTTGCAATCGGAAGGAGTAAGCAAGGCCAAAGCTCCATGGAGAAGGAATTTACATGGTTCATGAGTAAAGCCGGAGCGCATAGGTATATGCTACTTTATCAATATATACGCATCAATCTCTCCAAATTAGTGAAAATACATTTCAAATATCACTAGCTGACAAAGACTCTATACAGACAAAAAAAGTATGCAATTTGAATGTTGGTTTTCAAAACGCCTCCTTTCACTATATCTCATATCAAAGCCAACGGGAAAATAACAAAGAAAAAGGAAATGAAGTATGCCTGATCATGGCTTGGCCTTCCAATTTGTTGAAATTACCTTGTATATTGAGGGGAAAAAGTGGACAGGGTGATTAGCTATCTCCCGATTTGCTACAGTTATGTTCCTAATTGTTCGATGGGAAAAGCGAGGATCACCAATCTGTTTATTTTTTCCTCCCAAACAATGTTATAGTAGTTGCATTGTAACTTTTTCAGAATAGTCTCTCTTCAAATCGAACAAATTCCTCTACCAAAAAAAATCGAATAAATTCTATATCTAAGTGCGGAGCGAGATTGGCATAACTGTTTAGCTAGATAGACGAACAGAGAAAAAGAAAACAATGAATAAATGTAAGTAATTTCAAGGTTAAATGATTCACTTTCTTACTTTGCCTTTCTGTTTCAGTCTGGTGAATGTTTCAGAGAGCCCAACAGCCGGTGCCACAACCATAGAAGCCATTGATGTTCGAGGCTTTACAGAAACAAGAGTCGAGACGGCGCAGAATATGTCGACTATCACTATAAGATTTCTTGGATTGCAGAAAACAGTTTGCTTTTAGAGCAGCAGTCATCAGCTCCCGATGTTCTTGCTGGATCGTTCTGTTCGCTGTCCATGAAAATGCGAATGTCTGGTAAACTAATGGGTCAAAGGAAAATGCGAATGTCTCCTTGGCTGAGTCACCCGTGATCCAACATGGCCAAAGTCCAAAGAACCACATGGCAAGATGACTACTCCTGTTATCCACGTGTTGTCAATAATTTATTTAAGTGAAATTGTCAAAAATTCACCGTGAGTTTTTAGCATTTCTCTTAAATTCATCACAATTTTTCAAAACATCTAAAATTCACCATATCAGTAAGTTTTTATGTTTCAAAACTCATCTTCCATTTGTGCACCGTTAATATTTCTTAACAGAGGTGTTCATGTCAGCATAAATAACAATTTTTATGACCAAATCACCATTAAATGGCGAGTTAGAGGAAAAGGGTCTTTTTCATTTTTTAATTTTCTTTTTTTTTACATTTTTAGTGTTTTGTTATAATTTCTAATATTTTTTATAATTTATGTTTTTTTACATTTTTCTATTTTCTACCATCTATAAAATTTCATGTATTTTTTGTTATTTATTTGCATTTTTTGTATTTTTCTATAATTTTGGTGTTTTTCTACATTTTTTATTTTTATGATTTTGTTTTTCAATTTCTATAGTTTCTATAATTTGAAAATAATTTTTTATTTTGTGTGCAATTTCTATAATTTTTTATATTTTTATGTATTTTATATTTGAAAATATTTTTTGAACTTTTTCTTTTTTTTCATGTCTAAATATTAAAATATATGTATATTTTTTATATTTTCTATGAAGGTTAAAATGGTAATATATTAACAGCCGTTAGTCTCTTTAACGTCAAGTTAAAGACATGATGAGTCGTAGACATTTTAAAAAGTTGTGGTGAGTTTAAGAGAAATGCTGAAAACTCATGGTGAGTTTTTGACAATTTCCCTTTATTTAAATTTCGAAAATGTAAGTTTAGTTTTGAATAACACCCAAAAAAATAACATGCCAACCTTTTGTGGGGCCTAAGTTTTACAGGTGGCACATTCCACGTGGCCATTCAGTTGACCACATCAGACCACCAATGATTCACCCACCCTAGGCGCTTTACACAAGGTTCGGAGATACGAGGAGAAATACAACCTTGATTTGAGTTCACTTTTGCCAAGCGCCGAGTTAAAATGAAAAATCAATTTTTTGTGCACATATTTTGCTTTAACTTAAAACATTTAAGTTTATTAACTTAAGTGGACATAGCCCCAATGGAACGATTTGTGCACATATTTTATATTTTTATTTTGTTTATATGAATGGAATTTGTTTTTTATTTCTTTACTATAATTGCGGTAGATGTGTAGTGTGTTATGATTTCAGTCGTTTTCTCTTCCAGCAATTATGTCAATATAATTTAAACCAGCAAGTTAATTATATTAATTAATTTCACTTAGCTTTATCATAAGTGGTGGTTAAAAAAACTTTAGCACAAGCCATAGCCAAAAAAAAACTTTAACACAAGTCATTTCAGCAAAGAAGATGTGATTCTATTATTTAACAACTTTATTATTTTGTTCTTATACTTTTTTATTATTTCCTATATTTTTAATGTTATACTAACATTCGTAAAGTATTTTTATGATTTTTATTGTTGTTTAATGTGAGCAATAGAAGATGTGATTTTTTTTATTTTTTTTTCTATTTTTATCTTTGTTAAAAAAAATTAATTTAATCAAAGTAAACTTAAATCAATTAATTAATTTATTAATATTATTAATAGCTTGACTTTGATATCTTTTCATTATTTTCTATTTTTTATCTATGTTAAAATATATTTAATTTAATCAAGTTTACTTGGATCAATTAATTAATTTATATTACACATGGATCAAAATGGACAGGGGATAGAAAGAGAGGAAGAGAGAGGGAGGGTATGTGGGACATGATGAATCAATGAAGCCTTGGTGTCAAAGAGAGAAAGAAAGGGGTCGTGTAGGACTTGATGGGGCTTGGTGTTAAGGAGAGAGAAAGGGGGTTGTGTCATGTGTGTCACTTGATGGGGCCTGATGGTTAAAGAGAGGGGTTCGAATTTGCCCCCCACTGACTTGCGCCCCAAAATCGTCTTACACCATTAAAAGTTGCCGCGTGTCCTTTCACACGCATGCATCTCAATCTTGTGCGGAGCTAATAAAACGGCGGTTAACTCCCATTTCAACCAAAAAAGTCGGTCCCAATCTTTATCTCAGTCTCTCACTCTTTCTATCGACCTGTCCCAATCTTTTTATGTCATCCCCAGAAAGCTCTTTGTCTTGATTATGAGACTCTTAGTTCGACAAACCAACTGCTTGATTTCCCTTTAAAGCACAGAAACACATCACTTGTTTAGTTGTTTACGAGGTCTTCAGCGCCAACCCAATTAGAGATAGAGATAGAGAGAGATTGTGTGGAACCTAATAATATTACAAAGAGTGAGGGTTTGTGTGAAACTTGATGGAGCCCATTATTAGAGATAGAGAGAGATTGTGTCGAACCTAATAGGGTTTAATGTTAGACAGAGAGAAATTATGTGAGACCTAATGGGGCCCTATGTTAAGGAGAGAAAGAAGGTTGTATGGGACCCAATGTTAGAGAGAGAGAGAGAGCGTTCTATGGAACCTAATGGGGCCTTATATATGTTAACGAGAGAGAAGGATTGTGTGTGAAACCTAATGGACCCCAATGTTAAAGGGAGAGAGAGGGGTTGTATAAAACCCAATGGGCCCACTGTCATTAGAGATAGAAAGAAAGGGATTATGTGAGACTCAATGTCATAATGGGGGAGTGGGAGAGAGAGAGAGGGTTGTATGGGGCTTCGCATCCGCCCCCTACAACTTTGCCCTCCAAAAACGTCCCACGCGCTGTGAGTGCGCCGCGTGTCCTCTCGCACGCAGATTTGAGGGACTCGTGCGGAGCTAACCATGTGTCCTCTCGCCTAAAAAGGTCATCCTCCTCGTTTCAGAACACTTCAACCCTAGATCTTCTATTCTCAGAACTAAAACCCGTCGGAGATTGTTTCCTTTGAGTTTCGCCGGTCGTTGTCGACAATCACTCCGGAAGATTTATTTACCGAAGGTAAGTTTTTCTCATTTTTTATGTTTTTTATTTTTTTTCTCATTTTTTATGTTTTTTATTTTTTTTCTCATTTTTGCTGGAGTGAGAGCCCCCTTCCAGTTCCGTCGATCGACGCCAACAAGTTAGAACCACTGCAACATTTGCAACTCTGTCTCTTCCATTGACCAAAACCAAAAATCTACCTATGTCGGTAAAATCTCCCAGACTTCATTTGTAAACCAAACCAAAACCAGCCAACAAATTCAAGATATGGCTACTACAAAATGAAACGGAACCCATACCCTCAGTCCCTCAAAGAAATAACAAATCATCATGTTTAGCAGCAGAACCATTTCCTTCAAAAAGAAAAAAATAATAATAACAAAGGGGGAAAAACTGAAAGAACACTCGCCAAAAAAATATAATAAATGATGCGGCACGATCCGGGCACTCCTATCTGGCTGTTGACTGGCTCTTATCTGGCAACGGACGGCACTTGAGAAGAAGAAGGTGAAGGATTCCTAGGGGATTTGCCCGGCGGGAATACTCCGAAGCTTAAGTTAGAACGCTGGGGGGAGAAAGTAAAGAATGTAAAGAGGCTAAAGAGTGTAGGTCGCGCTAGATCACTGAGTTCTCAAGATTAGTTCGAGAGCAAGTAAAATGACTCAAAATCTGATTCGATCAGAGATCCCTCTCCCCTTCGACTAAGAGGCTTTTATAGGGGCGTTCTTGTCAAATCGAGCATAACCGCCACTGGGCTTCTGTCGGAGCCATTACCTACCAGGGATGCGCAGGTGACCGTTGCAGGGTACTACCCAATTGGATAGGTGACACGTCCCAGGAAGATAGGTACGCCACCATCTGTCGAGAGACGTGGATATAGTATGTCGAATGGGCAGGGACTGCACCGTCAATCAAGAGACGTGGCGCAATCTGACGGGTACGGTCTTGTCAGATAGAAGCTTCCTAAGAGTATCGCGTCGCTTAGTCGTGAGCTACCTTGTAGCGAGCCACCCTGTCGTGCAGCGAGCTATCTTGTCGCGAGCTACTTTGTAGCGAGCTCCTAGGGGTACTTCGAGGTGACCCTCATCGAGATTGTCTTTGGGGCAATCTTTCTGCCTAAGTGTTGGAGAGAGCTGGTTACCCTAGTTCGCGAGCTGGGATAGTCTTGGAGTATTCCCTTTCAGTAGCTCGGGGGACTTCGAGCTCGCGTTGTTGCGAGCTCCCCCTATAGCGAGCTATGACGTAGCAAACTATCCTGCAAGCTCGTTACTTACTCGCAATCAAGCTGTGGTGTTGAACTGTTGCTCGTGCTAAGTCAGGTCCACGTGTCATTGTCTCAAGGGGTTGGGTCAAATCATCCTCCATCAATTGCCCCCYACTCCTCGGGCTAAGAGTGCTACCTTAGCGTGAGGAGTTCATGAAGTGTGACAGGTGGATTTGACCGAAGTTCAAACTTGATTGACTGCTCGCATTAAATGCGTGCGCAGAAGTCAGGGGATTTCTGACGTTTCGAATGCCGAGAAATGCGCCGAAGTAGCTCTTAACTCTGGATGTCGTGCAGTCGTCATTACCTCAATCATGGGAGGCGTGCAATCAGTCACATTTCGGTTTCAGAAGACGTGCGATTAGCTTGACTACGAACCGTCAGATCTGTCTCAATCTGGGCCGTTGATCTAGGGGCACAGTGGCTATAAATAGGAGGGCCCCCAGGCCTCATTTTCTTTCACGCTAACTTGTTGTCTTCGGGTTCTGAGGTCGCGCATCCATCTAGTCTGCTCGAACTCTTCTGTTCACACCGTTTCATCTTTCCGGTGAGTCTTATTCATTCTGTCAATCATGTATGGGTATCCGTACCACGTTTATCTCCGGGATGGTGACCAGGACGACGACGCCCCCTCGAGCTCAGGGGGAGCTTGGGAGCAGGCTCCGGAGGCTCAGGAGACCTCCAGCGATGTGGCTTCTACTTCTCGGGGTAGAGAGCCCGACACCTTCGGTCCCTCCTCTATGACGATGGAGAGACTCAGATCTCTAGTCTACTACTTTCACCTTCCTGGGGACCTTATCTACGGTCTCCCCTCTGGTAACTTTCCCTGGGAGCATGGTCCCAATGACATAGTAATTTTCCAGGAACAGCTCGAGGCTGGCCTACGTCTTCCCCTACACCCCCTAATAGTGGAGGTGTTGAATCATTTTAACGTCACCATTGACCAGCTCCATCCCAATGCCATCCGGAATGTAGTTAGGACCATTTCCCTGTGCTATGAGTAGTGTCTCCCCCTTGATCTCGATATCTTTTCTTCCATTCTCTGCATTAAGAATGCCACTCCCGGAGCGCCTCCGGAAAGGCGTTCTTATTACTTTTCTCCCCGTTGTGGCTTTAAGCTCATGCACGGCCTGCTGAACAGGGTTCCCGCCTGGAAGCGGGACTATTTTCTGGTCCGAAACCCCGAGGGTGGCCCTTCCCAACCTCTTGGAGGGGCGCCATCCAGGACCCTGGGGTTGAGTTGGACTCTGAAACTCAGAAAACACTATTGTCCTGGGCAGCTGTAGGCCTTCTCTGTTCAGATTACTTGACCGAGGAGAAGCTCGTGCAAGCTGGCCTGAATCCGGGTAGGTTGCCTTTTAGGTCGCGTAGTGCCTTGTAAAAATATATCATATGTGTATACATATATTTTCTATTTTACTGGACTAATACATTGTGGTTTTTTGGCAGCCATCAAGTCTAGTGTTGACGCGCGCTGCCTTCTTTCCAGCGACCAGAAGCGTAAGGCGAAGAGGTCGCGTCCTGACCGAACTCCTACTTCTAGGGGCACTGAGTTCGAGTCTGCTGAGCCAGACTTTGTTTCTCCACCACCTAAAGTTCCACCGGCCCCATCTAAAGAAGGCGCCGGAGAAGGTGGCCTCGAGGAGGGCGAGCTTCCGAGGCGAGGGGTGATTCCTCCTGGTCCTTCCTGCCCATTCCCCTACCTACAGTTCCTAGTGGGGGGCTGGGAGGGTGTCAATGACTACCTCATGGCTGGGCGGAAGAGCCGAAGGGCGATCTGCCACGAGGAGGTCGCTAAGTGGGGGGAGATGGAGCCCAGGTCGCTCGCCGCCTCTCACTGTATGGTGGTAAGTGGTCCTTCCTCTTTTCTTCTCATTCTTTCCTTTCTTTTGCTGTTTTCTGACCTTAGTCCCTTGTTTGGCATGTGAACTCCCCCATCCACGCCATGGCCCTCCAGACCAACATCCACTCTGGCGACCCTCGTAATCAGAGGGTCCTCGTTCAGAAGCTCCAGGGCGAGCTCGACCAGGCCCGAGGTGAGCTCCTTCAGACTCGCAAGGGGAGCGAGGCCCAGGAGCTGCTCGCCCGTGATCAGGAGGCGCAGATCGCCAGGCT
>NW_010729333.1:352536-363785 GCF_000365185.1 Nelumbo nucifera
TATGGTGGTAAGTGGTCCTTCCTCTTTTCTTCTCATTCTTGCCATGGCCCTTGTTTGGCAGGTGAACTCCGCCATCCATGCCATGGCCCTCCAGACCAACATCCACTCTGGCGACGCTCGTAATCAGAGGGTCCTCGTTCAGAAGCTCCAGGGCGAGCTCGACCAGGCCCGAGGTGAGCTCCTTCAGACTCGCAAGGGGAGCGAGCTGCTCGCCCGTGACCAGGAGGCGCAGATCGCCAGGCTTTCTAAAAAGAGCGCGCGCTACAAGGAGGAGTCATCGAGGGTGGCGGCGAAGAGAGAGCTCCTTCGCCAGCAGGTTCGGGACTTGGAGTCTACACTTCTGGACCGAACTCGGAACTTCGACACCATGGTGGAGGTCGAACGGGCTAAGGCAGTCTGGGACTTCAAGGACTCCTAGGAGTATTAGGACCTCCAAGTGAAGTATGGCTTGAGCTCGTACCGCTCCGGATTCATGCTCTGCCGCTGGTTGGTCCGAAAGAAGTTCTTTGGGCTCAACCTCGACGGCATCACAATGAAGGGCCTGGCTCCCCAAACGGCGGACCAGGGGGAGGAGGACGAGGACGAGGTGGACCCTTGAGGCTGGCGGCTCTGTTTTTTCGTTTTTCTGACTGACTTCTGGTGGTTCCCGGGTGCCAGAACCCGGTTTTCAAAAAATCTTCTTCTTGGGCAGTTGTGCCCTTTTTACTTCTTGTTGAACTTTCCCAAGCTGTTTAGCTCGGTTTTTTATTTATGAAATAGTAATGAAATTTTTCTTTTTCTTCTAAGCATGGTGTGCTCTTTTTATTTTTATTTTATTTATTTATTTATTTTTTTACTAAAGCGATCTCATCACTCGAGCTATTAGAGCTACATACCCAAAGTAGGATTTTTTCGGTAATCGTTATCCCGAGCTATCCCTTAGTGTTTTAGGCATCATTATAGTATAACGCGAAGTAATTACCATGTATGTCTGAACTGTATGTTTGTAGGTTGTACCTCATCTGGTCCAACCGATGCATTGAGACGAGCTATGCTTCGTAAGGTTCAGACCCGAGCTGCTTACGCCTCTGATGTTTCATACTTTGCCTTCGTTGGCGAAGCGGCTAAGTCTTTCATCGTGCCGAGGTCTTGGTTAGCTCGGTGTTCTAGCCCTTAGGCTGAGGGGTGACTTATAGTCTGCCCTTGGAGTTTGCCCATGCCATGGAGGCGACTACGTCTCATTGAGCCGAGGTCGTGTTAGCTCGACATTTTGGCCCTTAGGCTCTGAGAGTGACACATGGTCTACTCAGTAGTTCGCCCATGCCATAGAGGCGACTGGGTCTTATTGCGCCGAGGTCGTGTTAGCTCGGCATTTCGGCCCTTAGGCTGTAGGAGTGACTCGTGGTCTACTCAGTAGTTATAGGTAATACTGCTTTAAGTTGACAATATTCCATGCCCGAGGTACTTGTTTCCCTTCAAGGGTTTCAAGCACGTATGTTCCTTCCCCGAGCACCTGTTTCACTCGGTAGGGTCCTTCCCAATTCGGTCTGAGCTTGCCAACGCCGGGCTCAGGTACCATAACTTTACGAAGGACCAGGTCGTCAACGCGGAGGTTTTGCTTCTTGACCTTGGCGTTATAGTACCGAGCTACTCTTTGCTGGTAAACTGCAGCCTGATATATGCGAGGTCCCTTACTTTGTCAAGTAGGTCGAGGTTGGTACGTAGCTCGTCTTCATTTGCCTTGTCGTCATATACTTCCAGTCGTAGCGAGGGAACCTCGATCTCAGCTGGGATGACTGCCTCAGTGTTGTAGGTGGGGTTGAAGGGAGTTTCTCTTGTGGTGGTCTTCTCGGTGGTTCGGTAAGCCCACAGAACACCAGGTAGCTCGTCTGCCCATAGTCCTTTAGCTCGGTCTAACCGTGCCTTCAGTCCACGGAGGATAGCTCTGTTCGTGACCTCTCCTTGACCGTTTGCTTGAGGGTGTGCGACCGAAGTGAAGTTCTATCGGATCCCCATGTCTTGGCACCAGTTTTGGAATTTCATGTCCTCGAACTGCTTACCGTTATCAGAAATCAATACCCGAGGTAACTCGAAGCAGCACATTGTTCTTCCAAAAGAAGTTCTGGACGTTTCGGGCTGTGATCGTTACAAGAGGTTCGACTTCTACCCACTTGGTGAAATAATCCACTACTACCACTAGAAACTTCCTCTGGCCTGTTGCTGGTGGAAACGGTCCAAGTATATCAATGCCCCATTGCGCGAAAGGCCACGGGTTGGTGAGATACTTGAGATCGACAACAGGCTGATGGTGGATATTGGCATGCTTCTGGCACTTGTCACACTTTCGGACGAGCTCAATAGCGTCTGCTTTCATTGTCGGCCAGAAGTATCCCTATCGTAGTGCTTTTTGGGCGAGGGCCCTGCCCCCCAAGTGTCCGCCGCACAAGCCCTCATGAGTGTCGCGGAGTACGAGCTCGGCTTCGGAAGGTCGCAAGCAATGCAGGTAGGGGAGCATGTAGGATTTTCGGTACAGCCATTCGTCTAAATACGCCGCCTGACGCTCTACCCTTCTGGCGGCATTGCGATCTGTAGGGAGGGTCTCGTATAACAGGAAGCTCGCGAGTGGGTCAATCCAGCTCGGCTCTACTTGAAGGGCAGGAGCGACCTCCTCTGCCCCCCCCTGAAAATGCTAAGCCGAGGCAGGTTCTCTATGTACACGGTTCTCATGGTGTTATCACTGGTGCTGGCTAACCGGGACAGGCCGACGGCCTCAGCGTTCTCCGACCTCGGGACTTGCCTGATGAAGTGTGACTGGAAGTTGAGCAGAGCCTCTCTTACTTCGGCTAAGTAGGCAATCATAGTCTGTTTGCGAGCTTCGTATTCGCCTGTGACCAAATTGACCACGAGCTGGGAATCGCTGCAGATGATGATATGCTTGGCTTGCACTTCTTCGGCTAGAGCTAGCCCGACTATCAACGCTTCGTACTCCGCTTCATTGTTGGATGTCGCGAACTCGAAGCGTAGTGCGTACTCTAGTTTTGTGCCACTTGGGCCGTGCAGAACTATTCCGACTCCGCTGCCCTACTGGTTCGAGGAGCCATCTACGTGAAGGATCCGGGGCTCCTCATCCCAGTTCGCGCTTGGCCTAACTAGGAGAGATGCCGCACTGGCWGCTACCTCACGGTGCTCAAACTCAACCGGCCTAGGAGCTTCGGGCTCGCCCGAACTGGGGGCCTCGTGCTTAACCGGCCTGGGGACTTCGGAGCTGAAAGTGCACTCTGTGACGAAGTCTATTAAGGCTTGGGCCTTAATACCAGTTCGTGGCTTGTATTGGAGGTCGTACTCGCTGAGCTCAACGGCCCGCTTCGTCAGTTGACCAGAGACCTCGGGTTTGAGTAGGACTTGGCTCAGAGATTTGTTGGTGAGGACGATAACAGTATGAGCTTGAAAATACGAACGGAGCTTTCGGGCCGCAATAACCAGTGCATAGGCCAGTTTTTCTATCTCTGGATATCTTGTCTCTGCTCCCTACAACACTTTACTAACATAGTAGATAGATCGTTGGACCCGATCTACTTCTTTTATTAGTACTGAGCTAACCACTTCGTCACTTGCCGAGAGGTATAGCTCTAAAACATCGCCCTCTTCGGGCCGGGTTAAGACCGGTATGCTAGCGAGGTACTTTTTGAGCTCGTCAAACGCGAGCTGACAATCTTGGTTCCATTCAAACCCGTTGCTTTTAATTGCTTTAAAGAAAGGTAGGCAGCAATCTGCCGACCTGGACATGAAGCGGCTCAGAGCGGCTATTCGGCCTCTGAACCTCCTTCACTTTTCGGGGTGGTCTCATATCTAGGATGGCCTTTATTTTGTTCGGGTTGGCTTCAATGTCGCGCCGGTTTACGATGTATCCTAGAAATTTACCCGAGGTGACACCAAAGACACTTATTCGGGTTTAGCTTCATATTGAATCTACACAGGATTTCAAAACTAAATTCAAGTCTTGTATTAAGTCACATGAGAACTGGATTTTGACGACCATGTCGTCTACATAACATTCTACTTTTTGTCCAATCAATGGCTCAAACAGTTTATTTACAAGTCTTTGAAAGGTCGCCCCGGCATTTTTTAGCCCAAAGGGCATGACCTTGTAGCAGTACAGGCCAAGCTCGGTTATGAAGGCAGTATTTTCTTCATCTGTCGAGTCCATCCCGATCTGGTTGTAGCCCGAATAGGCATCTAGAAAGATCAACAACTCATGCCCCGAGGTCGCATCCACCAGACGGTCGATCCTGGGGAGTGGGAAGCAGTCCTTTGGGCAAGCTCGGTTCAGGTCAGTGTAGTCGACGCACATGCGCCATTTACCGTTAGCCTTTTTCACCAGAACGGGGTTGGCCACCCAACTTGGGTAATGGACTTCCCTGATAAAATCGGCTGCAATGAGCTTCCTGACCTCCTCGTCAACTGCCCTCCATCGCTCTGGGGCTAGGTTCCGTTTCTTCTGTCTAACGGGCCTAACTACAGGATCAGTATTAAGGTTATGAGCTATGATGCTAGAGTCTATGCCGGGCATTTCTACCGCAGACCATGCAAAAACATCTAAATTTTCAAGTAAAAAGCGTACCAGTTTAGATCGCAGAGGCTCCTCAATGGAAGCACCGATCTGAAGCGTCCGAACTGGGTCCTCCGTCGAGGCTGGGATGGAGATGGTCTCTCTGTGGACGCAGCTCGCTCCTCGCTCTGCTCCGTAGGTCGATCCAGCTCGAGGTCATCAGCCACCATGGCTTTCCCTTTAAGGGCGGCGATGTAGCACTTGCAAGACTCAAGTTGGTCACCTCGCGCTATCCCGATTCCGAAGTTCATGGGGAACTTCATGGCCAAGTAGTAGGTGGACACCACAGCCCGTAAGGCATGGGTAATTGGCCGACCTTCTATGGCGTTATACGGGGAGGGGGTTGCGACCACTAAGAAATCATGGTTGAGCCTCACTATGCTAGGCCAAGTGCCGACCTCCACGGGTACTGTAATCCTTCCCAAGGGCCTGACTTCCTCCCCACTGAAGCCTACCAGGGGAGTGTTCACGGGCTTTAGGTCGCTCTCCTGGAGTTGCAGTTGGTCGAATGCTGCTTTGAAGAGGATGTCCGCTGAGTTGCCTGAGTCAACGAGGACGCACCTGACTTCGAAATCGTTGATCTTCACCTTTATGAAGAGTGTGTCATCATGGGGGTAATGAACCCCGTGCACGTCATCTGCTGTGAAAAAGATGGGATCTTCCATCCTTGGCCGCTTTGGGGGGTTCTGCTCTTCCCTGGCGGCTTCGCGAGCTGATGCGCGAGYTGCGGCTGAGGTGCAGCCCGCCACAATCGAGCCTCCAACTATGACGTGGATGGTCCCCCAAACTGGTCTCTCTTCGGGGGGCTAATTCTGCGGCTGTTCCGCTTGTTTGCTGGACTCGGGAGTGTCCCTACTCTGCTCCCCTTGCCGACTCGCTTTATTATTATTATTATTATTACTTTGTACAAAATTTCTCGGATATCCGCGACGGATGAGTTCTTCTATCTCATCACGAAGATTTTTACAACTTTCGGTGCTATGACCGTGATCTTTATGAAAGCTACAGTACAGATTTTTATTTCTAACATTAGGGTCCGCCTTCAGCCGAGGTGGCCACTTCACGTACGGGGCGTCCTTAATCGCCATGAGGATCTCAGCCCGCTTCGCGTTGAGGGGTGTATAGTCCCTCTCTACTGCTGGAGCTCGGAAAGGCTGATTTGGCTTTGCCCCCTGAGCTTGGTCCTTCTTCTTCCTGCTATCGCTCTGAGCTGGGGTCTCCGGTTCCCTTTTCCTTTTCTCAAGGGTCTGCTCGCCCTTCTGGTTGATTTCCTCCTCTGTCCCTATGAACCGATCCGCGAGCTTGAGGAACTCGGTCACGGTCTTGTGTTGATTGACAACTACGTGCCACTTGAACTCTTTGTGGGTGATACCTCGCTTGGCTGCGGTGAGGCGAACTGCGGGATCCAAGTCGGGTATCTGTAAACAAGCATCGTTGAACCGCTTGATGTAACTCCAAATGGACTCCCCTTCCTTTTGAACTATGCCGAGGAGGCTTTCCTGAATTCTCGGGCACCTTTTGCTGGTGACGAAGTGGGAGGTGAAAACCTGCACGAACTGTGCCCAACTTCTTATCGAACCAGGCGCGAGGTTACGGTACCATGTGCGGGCTACCCCTTTGAAGGTGGTGGAAAAGGCCACGCACATGCCGGATTCACTAGCTCTTGCCAGGTGCATCTGGGACTAGAAGGCGTTCACATGATCATTTGGATCGAAGGATCCGTCATACTTGTCCAGTGGAGGGAGCTTGAAGTCCCTTGGCATGGGGACAGCTAAGGCGAGCTTGAAGTCCACATGATCATTTGGACTTGAAGTCACTTCACTTGAGCATACCTCCTCTTTTCCTTTGAGATCGGGAGAGACTCGGGTAGCAGTTTGGCGAACTCACCGGCGTCTTCGTTGCTGCTTTGCTGGCTTGGCGTTGGTGCTTGATGCTTTAGTGTCGCCGAGCTCGACGGGCTCAGACTACTGGTGGTGGCTCTGAACCGAAGGGCCCTGCCTATAGTCTTCGACCAAGACTTCGAACGGATTCTCTACGAGCGGGAGCTCGAACTGCGAAGGCCTTGGCGATACGGGCTTGGTTGGCTGGGAGGCCCCCGACCTGCCCACAGGCTGTGAGGCGGGGGTGGCCGACCTCTCCTTCTGGCTATGGGAAGAGGCTTGACTCTTGGCGGGATCCTAGGCCTGGGAGGCCTCTCCCCAACGAGGTCGCTCACTCCGGCGAGAGGGCTTGGTCTGCTTCATGGTCGAGTGCCGAGGGGGAAGCGGTGGCTGGGCCTAAGGCAAAGAGGGAAACTGCTGCTGATACTGGTAGTGAGAAACCTGGTGCAGCACTTGCTGTTGATAGAGTTGGAATCGTTGAAATCGTTGAAATCGTTGCATTTGAGCTTGCATGGATCGCACGCACTGCATTAAATCCTCCAACTGGTTCGGGTTGGCCGCTGGGGGCACAACCGAGGGTTCAACAAAGGTTGCTCCAACTGTGGAAGGGAGTGGAGCGACCGTGGGTGCCACTGTAAGAGGCACGTTCAAACTGGGAACTCCATCCACGGAGAGGGGGACAATAGGAAGTTGGGGCTGCTCCCCAGAAGCGTTCTGGCGGGCACCACATCCGGCGTTGCTGGAAGAAGCCATGAATGTTGAGTTTTCAGAAAAGGAAACTGTGAAAGCTTAGAGGAAGGCTTCTTGAAGCGTTTCCCATAGACTACGCCAAATGATGCAGCACGATTCGAGCACTCCTAGCTGGCTGCTGACTAGCTCTTATTTGGCAATGGACGACACCTGAGAAGAAGAAGGTGAAGGATTCCCGGGGGATTTGCCCGGCGGGAATACTCCGAAGCTTAAGTTAGAACGCTGGGGGGAGAAAGTAAAGAATGTAAAGAGGCTAAGAGTGTAGGTCGCGCTAGATCATTGAGTTCTCAAGATTAGTTCGAGAGCAAGTAAAATGACTCAAAATCTGATTCGATCAGAGATCCCTCTCCCCTTCGACTAAGAGGCTTTTATAGGTGTGTTCTTGTCAAATCGGGCATAACCGCCACTGGGCTTCTGTCGCAGCCGTTACCTACCAGGGATGTGCAGGTGACCGTTGCAGGGTACTACCCAATTGGATGGGTGTCACATCCCGGGAGGACAGGCACGCCACCATCTGTCGAGAGACATGGATACAGTATGTCGAATGGGTAAGGACTGCGCCGTCAGTCAAGAGACATGGCGCAATCTGACGAGTACGGTCTTGTCAGATAGAAGCTTCCTGAGAGTATCACGTCGCTTAGTCGCGAGCCACCCTGTCGCGCAGCGAGCTATCTTGTCGCGAGCTACTTTGTAGCGAGCTCCCAGGGGTACTTCTAGCTGACCCTCATATTGTCTTTGGGGGAGTCTTTCTGCCTAAGTGTTGGAGCGAGCTGGTTACCCTAGCTCGCAAGATGGGATAGTCTTGGAGTATTCCCTTTCAGTAGCTCGGGGGACTTCGAGCTCGCGTTGTAGCGAGCTCCCCCTATAGCGAGCTGTCCTACAGGCTCGTTACTTAGTCGTAGTCAGGCTGTTGTGCTRAACTGTTATTCGTGCTGAATCAGGTCCACGTGTCATTGTCTCAAGGGTTCAGGTCAAATCATCCTCCATGAATAAATAAAATGATAAAAGCAAGGGTTTCATTTAATGCAATTGTGATGGATGAAAAATAAGTAGCACACAACAAAGCATGCAGAATCACCAAAAAGAAACCATTTTGTAGATAGTCGATGCAGTTACCTGCAACTGTGACCGGAGAATTATCATCTTTGGATTTAACCTGATTATTGCCCTTGGAAATCAAGCTCTCCTGCACCCTCTTACAGAGAAAGCAAGCAATTTGGACGATTCTAACAGCAACATCCAATTCTGTTGAATATTCCTCTGTTTCAGAGGATATAATCCCCAACTTTTCGTCCTCCATGATCGATGGAGAAGTTCGATGAAAACCCGAAAGAAAAGCAGCGTTTTCTGAGAGACCCACCTTGCTGGAAGAGGCGGCTAGGCAGCATTTACTACTGGATAATAGCAGAACGCCTACATGCTTGGATGTGAGAATATTTCTTCTCACTACCAAATTACGTGGGAGTTGTGTTGCGTGGCTTGCACAGAATAACGGCATCAAAGACTGCCCTTTCAACCAATTTAAACTATCTTCGCCTACTCGAAAGAAAAATTTATTTATTTTTTCAAATTAGAAATCTGTTGTTTTTGATTGATTATGTTGGTTTTGAAGCAAGAAAAACAAACGGCAAAATAGGTTCATGAAAACTGAGAAATGGATATAACAAGGGACCTGTAACATGGCGTTTGAGTGAACATCTTCTTCGTCGTTTCTCGCTGTTAAAAATGCTTCGCTTTCGGAACGGTCGTCGGCGTTGACCGGCGGAATTCAAACGGGTGCAATCTCCGGCGGATTTCAGTTCTGAGAGCAGAAGGTGAGAGGTTGAAGTGAGCGCGTCGACCGGCGGAGCTCAAAGGGTTGACATGTTCTGAAACGAGAAGAATGACCTTTTTGGCGAGATGACACACGGTTAGCTCCGCACGAGTCCCTCTAATTCGCGTGTGGGAGGATACGCGGCGCATTCACAGTGCGTAGGACGTTTTTGGGGGGCAAAGTTGTAGGGGGCGGATGCGAACCCGTTGTATGGAACCCAGTGGGCCCACTGTAATATAAAATCATAGAAAGAAAGGGATTACGTGGGACTCAATGTCATAGGGGGGCGGGGGGAGAGAGAGAGAGTGAGTGAGTGAGTGATTAAAAAAGATAAATAAAAATTAGCGAGATACAATGACCAGCTGACCCTACCCAATATTTTTCAACAAACTCACATAGGATATTACATATGAGATGGGTCCTATGTAAATCATTACCTTACCTAAAAGGATAGTGTTCTGGATCTACCTCTATCTGTGTCAAATTTCCTATTACTTATGTTTTATAGAGTAGACAATACAAGTCTAACAAGAACCATTTTGGTTGAAGTTATTGAATCGATGAGCTTTAATTTCAAATGGTTGAAAGACACAGCTGTCCCATCTCCCAACAACCACTTGATATAATTAAGTTTTTAATATAGTTAATTTAATTACTTAGACTAAATTTATTTATTTAATGATTTAAAAATATAATTATTAAATTTTAAAAAATATAATTATTAAATCTAAAATTAATTAACAAAATATTTAAAGAATACATTAAATGAATTTAATTTATTTGAAAAAATTCAATTATCTAAATCAATTTAATATGATTCAATCATATAAAATTAATTGCTTTATTTATTTAATTTTAGGTTATGGGTCCCATGTATTTTATGACTAGAGTAAATCACTATTATTAGTTATATAGCCTACTAAATAGCTACTGTGTTCAACTAAAATTATCTTTGTTTTGGTTCGACAACATGTGGATCAAAATGGAGAGAGAGAGATGGGTTGTTTGGGGCCCAATGAGGTCATGAGAGAGAAAGGATTGTTTAGGGCCTTGTGTCAAAGAGAGGGGTTATGTGAGACCCAATAAGGTCTGTTGTTAGCAAAGAGAGGTTGTATATATTTTATTTTTTAAGAATTTTAATTTTTTTATTTTAATGAAAATATTTATTTTTCTTTTATTTAAAAAGACATTTTATTTTTCTTTGACATTTTTTTTCCTTTTTTAATGACTTTCAATCTTACAACCCTTGAATAAAACTATTTATCTTTTCATGGCCCTGCAACTCCTTACTATTAGTGTCCGTTAACGGAAGGATTAAAAATATTATTTTGCCCAACATTCTTCTATAAATTTTCAAAATGAAACTTTTGACACCTTTCTCAGATTGTCGAGACTTATCTTCCTTATCGTTAGTGTCTTAAAGTATTCATTTGGTTCCTCTTCATCTTCCTTGGTCTGTCTTCGCCGCACAGGTCCAAATCTGGGTTCCTTGATCTAAGATGAGGTGGATAACTACAGAGGAGCTTTGAACAGATACAAATGTAGATCTGAGCAGAGGGCTACCTTGTACTAGTTTCAACTTTCAAAGCCAACACAGGACCGACCTCTCTCTCTCTCTCTCCCTCTCGCACCTATTTCATCACCTCTCCAGCTGCAAGTTGTAGTAACGGTGCACCCTTCCACATCTGGTCTCTCTCTCTCTCTCTCTCTCTATCATTAAATACTTCCCTCAACTACCCAAATCAAGCTCTACAATGCATATTTCCTAAACCAGTGCAGCTTCAATTACATCCTCATAAGCCATTGGGAGGCAGCTTTCGAGAGCAAGGTGGTGCTCAACAGATACGATCAAGGCAAGCAGTTGAAAGGCCATGTATGAGCAGAAGCAGTCGGCGATCCTATTTTTCCTTCTGTTAGACAGTGTATGCCCTTAACTCCAATCAGAATGATGTACCTTATGACATTTAATATAAATGAATAAATTACATATTTGAATCATGTTATTATGGTGTGTTTCTGTGTAATACCCTTAAACCGGACACATATGAGACTCGTGTTAATTTAGAATCTTCACAACCGTTGGATAGATCTCGGGAGATTTATCTTGCCAAGGCTGACACTGATGTGCTGCCAAGTTGGTTGGGGTGGCTTGTCTCAGCTGCCAGGGTAAGACCTGAGGTACATGTAGTGTGGGTTTTCTTGAAACCCTGAACCAGAC
>NW_010729333.1:381467-407942 GCF_000365185.1 Nelumbo nucifera
GAGCAGGCCACTACCCATCAACAGTTCTCAAGGAGGCAGAAAGGACAGGCGACAGAGCCCCAGAATTAGTTACACACAGAGTTGGTTATTCTGCCGCCAGAAGATATTCCCTCCATGATATTTTCCAGAGTTAGTTATCCTGCAAATCAGAGGATATTCCCTCTATGATTACACCTGTAGCCCAGCTATATAAGGCCATACCCTTATAATGAAAGGTGTGAATGAATATCCCCTGTTTTTCTCTCACTGAGTCCCTTTTTTTCTACCTTCCCTTCTCTTCTTCCTCTCCATTTCTGTTTCAGGAGGTTAAGCCACTCTCGAAGGGGCTTCCGAGGTGAGCGGTATCTCACCAGTTATCTGGTCCTTTACTGGGTCCCAGATCTGCCACAAACATGATGTGTATAAATGGGCTATGTAATCCAGTCATGAGTAAACACAAATTGCTGGTACATCTGGTAACTGTACAGATAGTTGATGTACTCATGATTGGTTTATGTAGGCCCTTTGTACACACTTCGCTTGTAGCAGATCCAAAGTCCCTTTACTGACTTGGGCTGTTTATTGAGTCTTACATGTGAAGCATGACAAGGGCTTGAAATTTTACTGTGTCATCATGTCTTACCTTAAATCTTCTTTGTTCTGCTTAAATAATTCTCTAGGATGATGATATATTTGTTTCCCTTGCTAGCCTATTTATCTCTATTTCAACTCCTTATTGAGGGTGAAAAGAAGCTGTGCAATGAAAAATTGTCTATATTTACCTTTTCAATTCAACACTTTGGCCTAAACTGTATTTTACATATTGTGGAAAATTTTGGTATTGGAGTAACCATTTACTTTCCTAATCATATACTGTTTACTGAAAGAGATAATGACACACTAACAAACTATTTAAATGTATTTGGCATATGATCTAATGGCTTGGTGATGTAAGGGAAATTCATTTGATAAAGCAGACATCCTGTATGGAAAAAGAAAAGCTTTAGGGTTTTGTTTACAGTGGACACTGTTACTGGAAGCTTAGTTCTAGATTATCAAGCTACTTGAGTCCAGTCATGAATCAGAATGCCTCTTGTTTTAATAATTAAATTTCAAAACTTTACTTACGGTGTTGATAACAAGTTTGGGTTAGAGATAAATGCTTGGCATGGTTGTGATGCAATTTTTTTTTTTTTTAATTGTACAGGCGGCAAAGGAGTTTGAATCAGAATTAAAAAAAGACCCAGAATCTGCAATAGAAGCTACCTCAGAGAAACCTACAACAGTCAGTGAAGAGAGGAAAGAAGATACCAAGGTCTCAAGCACAAATGAGAATTTTTGATATCGACCGAGTCTGCCCTCCTTCAGTCATTTTCCACATATTTGTGTGTTAGTTTTGTACCAAGCAATCTTTTTTTGTTCTAATGAAATAGCAATATTTAGCTTATTGGAGTTGATTGCTTTCAACCTATGTTTCAGCTATTAGTTTACAAGCTTCGTGTTCAAATACTATTATTTTATTGAATCTTCCATTGGGATTCAAGGCTCATTCTGAGAGTACTGGAAATTCCATAAAAGCATCGAACAGGTTGGAGTTTTGCTGCTCAGGGTACTGAGTTGATTTGAATTTCCAATACTCATGGCAGAGGTTGCTAGCCGATTTAGCTGTTGTGATCAGCGAGCCATTAATCAGGAGGTGCATGTGACCTATGGTTTAGCAGATCTACCAGCTCAGGGAGGCGGTTTAATTTGCTAACCTCCAAACTCTATTACACCTACTTATCCTCTGAATGGAAAGGGGTTAGAAAAGTGTATGGCTTTATATAGCCCAGATTGAAAATTTGAAATGCAGCACAAGGGGCATGCCTCGGCAGGATTCAAGGTGCAGTTGCATGCACCCTAAAAAAATATGGTTTTAATTACTTTGTACATCGTGACAACACAATAGGCAAATTTTCATTGCTTGTTATTTTCAAAGAAGAATTCTGGTAAGGCTCAGTTTGGAAAGAGTACAAATGCAAATATGTACGGTATAAACAAGGTTCAAAGTATCGATACAGGGCGATACGCCGGTAGGCCGATATATTGGTACTCTGTTTTTTGAATCTTGTTCAGAGGGGCTGGTTTAAGGCCGGTCTACCCCCCGAACTACTTGCCGATCCAAAACACCCCCTATAGGGGTGTATCGGGAAGGTTTCGATGCGACATATCAGCTGATATAGGTCGATACGTATCGATACTTTAAACCTTGAATATAAATATATAAAATAATATAAAATATAAGGATTTGTACTCTACATATTCAGTTATCTCCGGGTGGAAAATCACTAAGGCACGTTTGGTTTGTAGGAATAGAGGTTTGGAATCAGTTTTGATTGGGTGGAATGGGAATCCCATTTCCATTCCGTGGAATGACATTCCACAAGGATTTGAGGGGAGGGAATGAAACTTCATTCCAGCTGATTTTAATTCTCATACTGAATCAAAGACTGAGAATAGATCATTCTGATTCTCATTCCAATGGATTTTAATTCAATTCTGCTTGTGAACCAACGGACCCTGGCTATATCCTAGCATCCGGTGGTAAATCACCAAGGCCCATTTGGTTTGTAGGAATAGAGGTTTGGAATCAGTTTTGGTTGGATAGAATGAAAATCCCATTTTCATTTCTAGTGGAGTGGCATTTCCCCATTTGAGGGTTTAAGGGGAGAGAATGAAATTTCATTTCAGCTGATTTCAATTCTCATTCTGAACCAAAGACTGAGAATAGATCATTCCGATTCCCATTCCAACGATTTCAATTCAATTCCGCTTGTGAACCAACGGAGTGACGGACCCAAAATAAATCACAAAGAAGGTGGCTGTCGGAAAAGAATCTTTCCTTGGATGATCAAAATCGGACCTTGGAATTGGCATTCCCTCCCTCTCTTCTTGAGTCCCACCACCAGCAATAGACATTTTGACAAAACAGCAAACTAACTTTAACTGTCAGTTCTTGGAATTGACATTCTCTTCTCCGTTGAATGCTCTCCGTGTCCAAATCCAGGTTTCTTCCATGGCCAACCTCCCTATCCCTAAAGCAGTGCACCCAAATCCATGCACAGATGATTATATCCGGTGCGGTCCACCCCTCTATTACTACCAACCTCTTGAAATCCCTCGCAGATCCAGATATAGTCGACCTCTCCTATGCTCTTGCTGTATTTCGTCGAATTCCTAGACCTTCCAACTTCCAGTGGAATACCATCATCAGGGCCTGCTCAAGGAACCAGGTTCCCCAAGAATCAGTTGCCCTTTACCGTGAAATGTGTCGCGAAGGTGTTACTCCCGACGTTTATACCTTTCAGTTCTTGTTTAAGGCTTGTAGTCAGTGCTCTTCGATCCGGGAAGGTCAGACAGTCCATGGAAACTTTCTCAAGTTATTTGACGGTTCCGATATCTTTGCTAGGAACTCTTTAATCCACATGTACTCCGAGCTCGGGCATATCGAAGTAGCCCGAAGAATATTTGACGGAATGGACCAGAAAAATGTTGTTTCATGGACGATGATGGTTGGTTGTTATGCAAAAATTGGGTGCATGGATGAGGCTCGGAGTTTGTTTGATCAAATGCCTGAAAGAAATGTTGTTTCCTGGACTAGCATGATTGCCAGTTACGTTCAGATTCATCAATTTGAAGAAGCTGTTGGCTTTTTCAAGAAGATGGTATCATCTAACATTAAGCCAGATGTCGTTGCCATGGTTTCAGTGCTCTCCGCTTGTTCCCATCTACGGGAATTGGATTTAGGCAAATGGGTTCACCATTTTGTCTCCAAAGAACGGATTGGCATGACTAGGCATTTAGCAGTTGCTTTAATCGACATGTATGCCAAATGTGGAGATATGGATGCTGCCCGTCAAGTTTTTGATAGCATGGGCAGTAAGGTTCTTGTAGCCTGGAATGCCATCATCGATGGGTACTGCAAATTGGGAAAGTTGGATGTTGCTTGTTCCCTTTTTGATCAGATGGGTGATCGGGATCTTGTAACATTTAATTCAATGATAACTGGGTATGTCCAGAATAGTAGCTTCAAGGACGCCTTCTTACTGTTTTCAGAGCTGTGGCATTCGGGTTTAAAGCCTGACAACTTCATGATTGTGAGTTTACTCTCAGCTTGTGCAAATTTAGGTGCACTATATCAAGGCAAGATGTTGCATGCTTATATCGAGCAAAGTTCAGCAGAGCCAGATGTTTTTGTGGGGACAGCACTTGTAGACATGTATGCAAAATGTGGGTTGATAGGTGAAGCAAAGCAGGTCTTCAACATAATGCCCAACAAAGATGTCTTAGCTTGGACAGTTATGATTTCAGGTCTTGCATTGCACGGAGATGGGAAATCTGCTCTTGATCACTTCTTGTTAATGAGAGAAGAAGGGATTAGGCCAAACAGAGTCACATATGTTGCTGTCTTGAGTGCATGTAGTCACTCAGGCCTTGTTGAAGAGGGTTATTTCCATTTCAACGAGATGGTGTCTATATTCAATATAGAACCTCAAATTGAGCATTATGGTTGTATGGTTGATCTTCTTGGTCGTTCTGGATATCTAAAGGATGCTGAGCGACTAATCCAAAGCATGCCTGTGGAACCAAATGCTGTTATCTGGGGGTCTCTATTAGGTTCTTGTAGAGTTTATAATGATGTAGAATTGGCAGAGAAGGCAGCAAAAAATCTTCTTGTGTTGGAGCCTCAGAAGGATGCTATTTACATATTATTATACAACATATATAATAGCACTGGAAGGTGGTCCAGTGCTGTTGAGTTGCGGGGCATGATGGAGGGTTGCGGTATCAGAAAATTGGCTGGTTGTAGTACTATTGTAATTGAGGGGATTGTTCATGAATTTATTGCTGGTGATAGATCACATCCTCAGTTTGATGAGATACAAACCATGATGAGTGCCATGGCAACTAGGTTGAAGTTGGCAGGTCATGTGCCTAGAATTTCTCAGGTTTCATTGGATATTGATGAGGAGGAGAAAGAAAATATACTGTTCAATCACAGTGAGAAGATGGCTATTGCTTTTGGCATCCTCAAATTAGGAAAAAATATTCCAATTCATATTCTCAAAAACTTGCGGGTTTGCAGGGATTGCCACTCTGCAATCAAGTTGATTGCAAAAATTTGGAACAGAGAAATTGTAGTTAGGGATCGGAGTCGTTTCCATCACTTCAGACAGGGACAATGTTCATGTGGTGATTTTTGGTAAATGTAATTTAGGCTCCATTTGTTTGCAGTGCAAATCTGAACCAGGTACAAATTTTGTACCCAGTTCAGTTTTGCATCTGTTTGTTTGTAACTATTTGCACTCCAACCTGATACAGAATTTGTGCTTTTCTCATCTGCACTCATTGCCAGTGCAAATTTTGCATCCCAAAAGTTGAAAAATCTGCACCACCTTCCCACATCAATTCTCTCATATGAAGTAGAGACTACATCATCTTGCTTTTTTACCTCACTCTCAAGCAAATAACCCTCCTACCTCCATTCTCTTTCATACAAGGTGGAAACCACATCATTTTGCTTACTATTTTTTACTTCTCACAAACAAATAAGACAAAGTCTAATGTGAAGCAAAAGTAAACCAGAATTTGCATTCCCATGTATTTACACAAATTAAGGATTGTTACCCTCCTACCTCCATTCTCTTTCATACAAGGTGGTAAGGGTGGCCACGAGCTGAGCTTTTTATGAGCTATTCGAGTTGAGCTCGAGTTTGATATATTGGCTTGTTTTCTAATCGAGCCGAGCTCGAGCCCAATAAAGCTCGGCTTATGAGGCTCGCAAACCTAATCGAGCCTAGTATAATAAATAAATATTTTGTATTACATATAAATATATTTTAATTTTTTATATGTATAAATATAAAAATAAAAAAAATATATATTTATTACATATAAATATATATAATAAATATTTTTTATTTTTATGTGTAATAGTAAATATTTTTTATAATTATTATTTTTATGAAATAAAAACATTTTTATATGTATAATAATAAATAATTTTTATAATTCTTAATTTTTGTATGTAAAATAAAAAAGTATTTTTATATTTATAATTTTTTATTTTTTAGGAAAAAACTTTGCTTGCAATCGAGCTCGAACTTGCGAGCTTTGAATCGAGCCGAGCTCGAGCTCAAATCTCTACCTTGAATTGAGCTTGAACCTAACACAATTTTAGCGAACCGAACTCGAATAGCCAAGTATTCGGCTTGGCTCGAATCCACCCCTACAAGGTGAAAACCACATCATTTTGCTTACTATTTTACTTCTCACAAACAAATAAGACAGTCAAATATGAAACAAAAGTAAACCAGAATTTACACTTAATCGATTTGCATTCCCATGCATTTACACAAATTGAGCCTTAAGGATTGTTAACAGCATACATTATCTAGAGACAGAATTACAGCCTACGTATAACTTAATTGAATTGCTTGAGCATTTGTTACTTTGTTCTTTTGGCAGAATTTATCTCACCAGTTGTTTTTTCATTAAAGAAGTTAATTTCTTTCTAATATTGGATTCTAGTAATCACAATTCAGACTGTCCCTCTCATTCACATGTCTGGAGTTGCATTTTCTGACGTAGGTCATCTCAACTGCTAAACATATTGTCTATTGAGTGATCCCAATTACATTGGATCAAATATGAGATTGGTTGAATGGTGCATCATGTGAGCCGTGTTATTGTTATGGAAATGATGGATTTGGCATGCACACATGCATTAACCTATAGTTGAGTTTTATTAGTCTCTTTGATATAAATGTCTTTAGTCTCAAGAAAGATGACTAGAATGCTCTAAATTATGTTCAACACTAAAAATCCCACACTCCCCCCTCACTTCCAAAGCAATAGTTGTTTGCTTCTTTTTTTGTGAACAAACATGCATTAATTGAACACAGAACAGTCAAGGGAAACAAAAGATATTAGCCACATTGGAGGGGAGGACCACACAAACTCCCCACTTAATTAAGTGTTCCATATTTTGGTTATTGTATGAGTTGCCTTGTTAGCATCTCTATTGATACATACAAAACGAACAGTAAGTAGTCTGCATAAGAAATTGATGTTGTCCAAAATGTGTAGACAAGTCCAAGGCACCAAAGAAAGATTCTTAGAGAGAACATTAATAGCCAAGGCCGAATCAGATTCTATAACCACTCAGTTCCAATCTTTGTCTTTAGCAAATCTGATGGCCCCCAAAATAGCCCTGAGCTCAGCTTTTATGTCTCCCTCTACTACCATAAAAGAAGACCCACAGCGGCAAGAAAACGATTAGAATGGATACTAATAGAATGAGAGCTACTCGTTTTGGGGTAATTACATAATTTCTTTGCTCATCAGAAAGACAACTCTAGATTTTCGGTCATGGCAGTAATCTTAATGTTAGAGAGGATCCATCTAATCCTGCTTAAGACCCAAGATACGGATTCTCACCCTCTGGAAAAGCCTCATATTTCTTACACACCAAATATAGCAGAAAGCCACAGTAATCCAATAAAGAAGCTCATTCTACAAATTCTTATCTCGGAGTGATGGGGGGCTGTTGCAGAAGAAAGTACCGAAAGGATCGAATTTAAAATTTTTGAGAAAAATGTGATTTTGGAATTGGAAAGGATCAATGCTAGCACTAAAGAGATGGATGACTTAAAGAGATTTGATAATGCAGCAAGACATTTCAAAAGGAACCAAAAAAAGGGTGAAGAAACCCCATTGTGACTGGTTTTAGTGACTATTTAAAACATTGTGTCTTCAGACGCACCTCAAATCCGATGATAACTAATTTCAAACATTGTGACTATTTAAAAGGTAGTTAATATTTAATAACTAATTTTGAATTGTGCCTCTTAATCACATCCGATTGAATCGTGGCCGTTGATAACATCAACAATCAGCATCGAACCAAAAACTTCATATTCTTATTTTCTATTTCTAAAGAGTATAAATCAGTTCCTATTAAAAAACTCAAAACAAAACTTGTAATTTTCCAATGTGGGATAAGTTAAAACTGGTTTTAGTAAGAGAAAAACTATTTTTTCAAAACATGTGTGCAAATGTGTTTTGTTATGTAATTGACCAATCAAACCTCATTGAATTTAATCTCTAATGAGATTAAAATCCAATAAAATCTAGGGGGATTTGAAGTTTCCACACTTTCCTAATCAGCTTGGCATCTTGATCTGACATGGGAAATCTTTTGGAGCTCCAAGATTGTAGCAGAAGATTTTGGTGGCGAGTTTCCTATTTCGAACACTTCAACCAGACGATCTGTGTTAATACAAATATGAGTTTTGATATATCATTCAACACAGGATTAAACAATAAATACGACTTCAAATAGAACAAATTGGTGCTCACTCCATATATAAGTTAGGATAAGACAAGAATGATGATTCAACAGTATTAACAAAAAAAGAGA
The DNA here is from genome assembly GCF_000365185.1 of Nelumbo nucifera. The sequence continues at coordinate 389,908 of NW_010729333.1, forward strand.
TTCCAGCTATTGCTGTAGTTTGGTGAGGGTCCTGAGGGAGTAGCTTGTTTGTACATTCAAGTGAATGTCACTACCCAAATCCCAACTTTTTAGGTGCACTCAGAAAAAGTATATAAAACAGGGTAAAGGGCATCTTAACTTTTCTTGTTCCATGTAGAATAAATGTCTTTCCACTTGTCTTTTACTATAGGGAAAATTCTTGATTAGTATCTTGTATTCTGGGCCAAGTGCCACTTTGGTCCCCGAATTTTGGAATGTGACAATTCAGTACTTGAACTTTAAAATGACACTTTGGCCTTTCATGTTCAGATSGCCATTACTTTAATCCATTTATTTTCCTTTCCTCTCCACCATGTCTTAGCTCCTTTTACTCAAGTAGTAATGTCGAAAATGAATACTTAAAGCTATGTTTGGTTTGAAGGAAAAAGTAGGGAAAGGAAAGGAAAGTTAAGAAAACCTTCACAAATCTTGTATAGGTTTCCCTACATTTTCTTTATTTTCCTTACTTTTTCCTTTAAACCAAACATAGCCTTAGGGCTATTCTTGTCTTGCCAAGTATATAATTTTTCTCTAATTATGAGGTTTACGATTCTTTGATCTCATCCCTGTTGATGCTAGCATTGCAAAGTATATATTTTTTCTCAAAAATACGAGTGCATTGCAATATATGCTTTCTTCCAAAAACGCAAGTTTTTTTTTTTTTCGCAATAGACATGTTAGGAATAGGGGAGATTCCAATTTTTAAACATAAAAAACCCCGCCATAGTTTTTATGTATACCAATACATATCATACAATATGCATCGACACAATGCGATATTTTGAACCTTGGCTCAGGATATTCTCTCAACAAAAACAAATGTTCCAACGTGTTCTGTGTTCACACATCATGATGGGTCTTAGTCTTAGTCTTAGTCGTATCTATCTTTGAAAAATAGATACAAGATACGCATGGAAATCGGACGTATTGTCTTTTTTTTTTTCATGTGTATCGGACCCGTATCGAGGCGTATCGGGGGTGTATCGGAGCGTATCGACGAAAAAGATACGGCCAAAAACTGAAAAAAAAGGGGAAAACAAGCTTCTTTTCCCTGAAATAAGCCTTATTTCACCTCCAAATGACTCTAAAACTCCAAACTTCATTCCTAGAGTGCTAGATTTGCAAGAAACAAGTGTGAATCGTTAATTCTTTTTATTTTTTTCAAATTTAAAAAAAAATATGGCAAAAATAGGTAGGTTTTTCAATTTTTTTTTATAATATCTTGTGATTTCTTTTTTTTCTTGAATGTTTAAATTTATGTTGATCTACATTTCTTACATTCAAAATCATATTTTTTTGTATTATTAATAAATTTATGGAAATTTCATAAAGATATTTGGGGAAAATATAAATTAATAAAAAAATTTGAAAATATAAATTTTCTCTGCCTATAAAGACTAAATATGTTTTAGATATATGGATTTATCTATCATATCCATAGAGCAATTGAAATTTCTTCTTTAGTTTTTTTTTTAATTTTTTATATTTTTAGAATTGAAAAATAATAATTAACTATATTTTATCATGTGATTACAAAAATTGAATATATTATAATTCTGTTGATGATCTATCATATCCACAGACCAATTGAAATTTCTTATTTAATAATTATTTTTTAATATTTTTATATTTTTAAAATTAATAAATAAATAAATAATTAATTATATTTTATCATTTGATCACAATGATTGAATATATTATAATTCTATGGATGATCTATCATATCCACAAAGCAATTGAAATTTCTTCTTTAATAACTATTTTTTGAATATATTATATAATGTTTATTTATTTATTATAATTTTTGGAAATAAATAATAAATAATTATTATTATATTTTCACTTGGAAGTCGTGCCAATGCATGTTTTATGGTTGGATAAGAGAGTTGGGTTTTTCCCATCCCATAAAACAATTATAATTTATAAATTATAGTTAAGCATATGTTTAATGAAATTATAATTAAGTACAATATATTTCTTCATAAAATCATTAAAATATATTAATTTAATGTATATACACCTCATTGTGGTCTTTTATTTAGTGTTATTGATGTATTTTTATGATTTGTTAAAGTATTTATAATATTTTCAAGCATATCTTAGTTTTTTTTTGATACACATGCGTATCCAAAACATATATCGATACGTCTTTTAAAATTGCCTTTCCCATACACTTAAAGTTTCCGATACTTTGAACCTTGGTCTTATGATGAAATATGTGAACATAAATTATCTTAGAATCGTGTTGAAATAATTTCTGTTGGGAGGAGATTCCAACTCTTGGCTCGTTTGCTCCTCACTGAATGCTTGAGGGAAATGACAAAATAAAATACAGGAGACGTGCGGCTGCAACCTGCAAGTGATGTGAGGAGCAAATCCGGATTCGGATAACCTTGCTGTGGGAAATTGGAAATGGCATTGGCAAAGAGGATGATGCGTGTCACGAATCTTTGCAAAATGATCCGGTTTCAAGAATCACCAGTGCGGATTTGGAGGGGGAAATAATGCCTTTTTGTCCCTTTAAAGCCAAACAGATCTTTTATTTCGCGACTTAGGTAAGTTTGGCGTTTCAACGGTAAAATGCACCTAATCTACATTCAACACGAATGATTCGTTGATTCTCAATTTCTCATCCAAAATCGAGGGGTGCGTATCACTCGATGTGCGCAGTTTAGAGATCCATTGTGGGTGGGGGCGGGGAGTGTGCTTAAAATTCAGTCCGGGGATGACGAAACTCTGTAACACCGCTTCTGATTGGTGTGCTTGCTGGCTCCGCCCCCGATTTCCTTATTCCATATACTCCCCTCGATCGACGCCTGTGACTTTGAGAGCTAGACCCTTCTTTCGTTCAACGTAAGGTCTCTCTCTCTCTTCGAAAACAAACAGAATGGCACCAAATCTATCTCTTTCTCTTCGTAGAGTTTTCAGATGCTGGGATGATTACTTGTTTCTACAGATGAACTAATTAATGGGTCGCATTTTTTTATCTGCTCTTACTTGGATTTTGATTTTTTTCTTTCTTTCTTTCGGATTTTGGTCTTATCTGGATCTTGAAGTCAAGGTTACTGGTGGTTTTTAATGAATAAACTATGTAATTGTTGTGATGACTTACGGGTTTCTGATATATTTCTCTTTCTTTCTTCTTCTCCTTATGGGTTTTTAGTGAGAGAGTTGGAACCAATACATGAGAAGAATATAATCAGTATGAACATGATTCATCAGCTAGTTATTAGGAGCTTTACTTAAACATTGAAAGCTAAAAAGTATACCTTTTCTTTACCAGATCGAGCGTAAAAGATTATTGGCCATCTAATTCTTTATCACTAAGATGGAAATGCACTTAAAAGACGCAAAATATACAATTGAAATGGAGTAATGCTGTAGAACAGTAGAAGTATTGCTGGAAGAGAGGTTGATGCTGGTATTCTCCATCATTGGCATCGTAATAAATTTAGTTTGCTTCCTTATGAATGCAATATGAGCTCATGTTGGAGTCCTAAGTATCGCACAGAATGCTATTCCTTTTACATTACATATCTATCTTATATTGCACAAATCCACAACCCTACTACCTAGGAGCCTTTACTTCTTAGACAATGCCTCTGTATTGGAATTTTCTCCATGTTTTCTTACCTCCTTTTCCTAAAAGTAATCTCTGTCATATGCCAATTCCAGCTTCTTTTTATTTTTATTTCACATATGAATACCCTATATAGTATTTATTTTGTTTAGAGTTTTGAATCCAAGTTTTCTTCAGGCTACTAGATGCAATATCTTTTCTTCTTCATATCTTCCAATGTTCATTCCTAATTTAACTAATTTCATCCCTTTCTTTTATTTGAAGTTCTTTTTGTACTATTCAAACAGGTTAAATATTTAACCTGTAACATGCATGTTGTAGGACAAGTGGACAACATATCTAGGTTTCTCAAGAGTCAAGACGATTGAAGACTATTTATAATTAACATTCAGTTCATGCACATGATTGATTACTGAGCGCTATCTCAGGTTTTAGATGGAAAGTTTCTCTTCTCAAAGTTCATCATGCTAAGAAACATTCCCTAGATATTTTAATCTTGCCCACTAGTTAAAGCTTCCAGTAACATTCTATTTACTGACCTTTCTTTTCCTGCTGAATTTGTACTTTTGCAGTAAGAAATTATTAAGATTGCTCAATATGGATGTATCACGAACCATGGCTCAAAAGGAAGCACTGGCAGTCTCAGATGCAACAGTTGAAGAAGAATATGCATCCCAGTCTAAGTTACTTCTAGAGTTCATTAATATCCCTAGTATTGATAAAGCATGGACTTTCAAGTCCGACAAAGGTAATATATGTTTGTTTTGCCATTTTATAGTAATAATTCTTTGTTCTGTAGAAGACGATGGTCAGAAGTTGTTAATAATTTCTTATATTTTCTTTTCCTATTTCAGCCTGACTATTTTATTGGATATGGGAACTCTGTTTATAAACACACTTTTCCTTTTCTTATTTGCTGCAGGAAATGTCTCCCAAGCAATGGTTTCAATTAGCCAAGCAAATCTGTTGGCAAACAAAAAGAGGAAATATATTCTGTCAGCTCATATTTCAGAAGAAAGTAACCATTCTGTAAGCTTCCAATGGGCTACATTTCCCGTCGAGATGGCAGGTGTGTCTGTAATTGTGCCATCACCATCAGGTTCAAAGCTTCTTCTTGTTAAGAATCAGGAAAATGGATTGCCAACACAGTTTGAAATCTGGAGTTCCTCTCAATTGCAAAAGGAAATACACATCCCTCAATCTATTCATGGTTCAGTGTATACAGATGGATGGTAACTACAAAGTAGGAAATTAATTAACTTGATAGGTGGCCTTGTTTTGTACTAAAAAGCAAAGTTCTTTCTCTGTATCCTTCTTTTTGTTTATCCATGGAGTCCATTTTTTTCCTTATTGCCACTACAATTCTTGCAAGGACTTAATCATTTTAATGATCTTGCTATGTCACAGGTTTGAGGGAATTTCTTGGAACTCTAATGAAACTCGCGTCGCTTATGTTGCTGAGGAGCCATCTCAGTCTAAGCCTGTATTTGATGGTTCTGGTTACAAGAAGGAGGGTTCTGTTGATAAGGATTGTGGGAGCTGGAAAGGTCAAGGAGACTGGGAGGAGACCTGGGGGGAAACCTATTCAGGGAAAAGGCAGCCTGCACTCTTTGTCATTGATATTTATAGGTTGGTTTTCTGTGGTTCCTGTTGTCTCTCTATGGTAAAAATGAAACGTGTAAATTGCTGCTTTGGAATTTAAGAACTCAATTTCTCTGCATTTGCAGTGGCGACGTACGTGCTGTTGAAGGAATTGAAAAGTCTTTGAGTGTTGGACAAGTTGTATGGGCACCATCAACCCAGGGTTCACATCAATATTTGGTTTTTGTTGGGTGGTCATCAGAGACTGGTCCTCAGAAAGTCGCGAGAAAGCTTGGTATAAAATACTGTTACAATAGGCCGTGTGCCTTGTATACAATCCGAGCTCCAGTTCATGAACCAGAAGCTGAATTGTCTCTCAAGTGGGTTATCAGCTTGGAAGTTGGAACAAAACGTTCATGGTTTCTGATATGTTTTTTTGCCTTTTCTGTATGTTATATTAGAGCCTAAAATTTTCTGCAAGCTTTCCTTTTCAATAACTGTAGATTTTTTCTTATGCTTCAGAAATAATGCAGCTGAAGATTTTGCTCTTGTTAATCTAACTCAAGGCATAAGTAGTGCTTTCTTCCCAGTGTTCAGGTATTTCTTACTATTTTCATGCTTGGATTCAGTGATTGGGTTAAGCAAGTCCATATTTATTTTTCTTAATATGACCACTGAAGCTTGACTAGAGGTTTTTGTTCAAATATCTATAGCTAAATTCCTGAGATATCAGAAGCAAAATGAGTTCATTTGGAGCATTAAACTTGAGATGAAATGCTAATTCTATATATTGTCATATCTTTCCACAAAGGACATTGAAGTATCTTTCTGTTTAAATATTTATTTCTGCTTTTCTGATTGAGACAAAGGATCTCTAGTTGATGGTTATTTAGTGCCTCACACTTCAATGGATTTAGTTTGAGGAATAGGAGTTTGGTTAATAAAAAGCATCATAAGCAAGTAATGGAAGTTTGAAGACCAGTGTATTTATTTATTTATTTTTTGATAATTAACATTGCTGTGTTTCATTCATCATGAAGAAAGGATTGCTGATTACGATGATCAGACAAACTACAAACAGCCTTAAGCTGATCAGTAATAATCAAACAATGGATTAAATTAATTACAACAATGACCCTGGTCCCAAACAACCAGTAAGTAACTTAGGACATGAAACTCCTGATTTGGCTGATATTTCAGTGGCTTCATTAGCACTTCTCCGGACCAACCCTCCTAAAGAATCAATCTCTCTAACAATGAATCTGAAAACCCATTGAACTCGTATTCATTTAATTTTTAATTTCTAAGCAGTTTTCATATTCTTGGTTTGCTGACCTTCTTGGATCTTACATAACTGCTGAATGTTGGTATACAAAAGATAGTGCCATGTTGCATCTTGTTTCACTTGTAAAAAGACATCCAAAATTAAGGACTCTTATGTTGCCCATAACATATTTTCTCACTGTACACCTGTTCCATGCTTGAACCATGGACTGATGCTACTGCACAATTTCTCTGATAAATGAAGAAAATGAATATTGCTTAATTGGAGCCATTGAATAAGTACATTGTCGATGAAAGAAGTGTATAGCTTCCCTGGAACTGCTGACTGGCTGAAAATAGTTTTATTTTGACAGTCTAGATGGAAAATTCCTAGTGTTTTTATCTGCAAAAAGTGCTGTGGATACTGGAGTACATTGTGCAACAGAGTCGCTGCATAGAATTGATTGGTCCATCGATGGAAAGCCATGCCCATCTTCAAATATTGTTGATTTGGTAATAAACCCATTTTCTTTTTATCTGTTAAGTTTGTTTTCTAAAGGATTAATCAGAAAGAATCCAGTAAATATAATCTTTGTATGTAAAATTTGGTTTCTTAAGGTCAGCAAACAGCTTGGCTGATGATTTGGCTAGGCAAGGGGTCAATAGACCACACCTGTATTGGGAAAGAGGAAGTGGATAATAGATTGTAAAGGGAAAGGCAGCTATGTGTAGTCTGTTAACTTTAGAACGTTTAAGCATACTCCGCCTCCTTACAATGAACATAATAGTTTTTCTACCAATTAAATTACAGTTACCAATCAAAAGTCAGATTGGCAATGAAGAATATCATTGAAACAGAAGTTGGATTTATTGGGGTTTAATTCCCCAAGGGGGAAACTTGTAAATGAAAAGCAGTAATGGTGGTTGGCCAAGGCTAATTACTTAATTGGGGTGTGTGATGCACAATAGCTGTATATCATTCTTTTATACTGATGTTAATAGCTAATGTGTTACTGATAAAATAAGGAAGGTATAATCAAAGATAGGGGCTAGACCACCCAAGCCTACAAAGAGGTAGATGTTTATGTTATGTATATACTTCTGCTTTTGAATTTTATATGGTGTATTTTAAATGCTATTATCTGTCTTATGCCTTTGTTTCATCGTTAATACTTAATACTAGAGGAATATTGTATCAATATTTAACGCTTAATATAAAAGGCTATTACCCAATGTTGGTCCTGGCTATTTGGGGCCTTGGGAGAGGTAGACTGGATAGGACCTAATCTTTACCTTTTTTTTTTTTTTTTTCTCTTTTTCACAAAGTGGATGCTCTCAGACCTGAATCCATGTTCTCACGCTTGTCAAACTGAGATTTTACCACTACATCAAGTAATGATGACCCCTTGGTTATATAATTACACCGGGTGACAAGTATTAATTGATGAATGCACTGATTTAGTAAATGTCATGGACATTTAACCATCCTCTGTTACATAGTTTAGTAAATGTCTTGTACTTTCACTGTAAATTATGTTAAATTGTGCATGTTGTAGGGAGTTTTTTACTACAAAATAAATGCATAATTTCCTAGTTCAAGCCTTAGCTTAGGTAAGTCCTATAACTATATCCTTGTGGCCTCTCCCTTGAAACTTCTATTGGTTAAAGGCATTTTGCTGGTGACAAACGCATAAGGCCTCCAAAATGGAATAGAACATTTCTTAGCCTCATTGGAAAAAAAAAGAACAGATAAAACCAGTGTTTTAAAAGGCGTGGGARGCGTACACTTGGAGGCGTGCCTCCAGGCGAGGTTTGCCCAAAACGCCTTAAGGCGTATGCCAGAGGTGCTGACACCTCTGAGGCGAACACCTCAGGTGCAAGAGGCGTATGCCTTATACGTTTTTTTTTTCATGAGGCTTGCTAGAGGCATACACTTCATGCACACCTCATGTAAAAAGACTGAAAAAAAAGAAAGAAAAAAAGAAAAAAAAAAGGAAAGGAAGGGAAAGGAATAGAAAGGGAAGGGGAAGAAAAAGAAAGAAAGAGAAGAGAAAAAAAGAGGAGAAGAAAGAAAAGGAAAGGAAAGGGAAGGGAAGGGAAGATAAGGGGAAAGAAAGTGGGCCAGGGGCTTCCCTTGGCTGGGGGGCGAAGCTCCCAGCCCCCTTTCAACTAGTGCTGTGCATCTTCATTTTTCTTAATATAAAAGATTTTTATTAAAAATAAAGAAAAATGAGATTTTTCTTCCTCCTCATCCCCCTCCTCTTAAGGAGGCTTATGCCTCGTATGTTTTGAACTACGCCTCACACCTCTAGGTAGTGGAATGCATTGCGTCACACCTCGGCGTTTTAAAACATTGGATAAAACATTTACATAATTATCTGTCAATGCTGAACTTGAAACCACTTTTTGAAGACTTTTGGAGAAGAAATATTGCTTGTGGTCAATATATGATATCTAGCATATTATCTTGAAACATGTTGTTCTGCCATACTTCACACCCCCACCCAAAAGGGTCTAACAGAAAGCAAAAGTTGATATCACATAATTTGTATCTCTTCAGTGGTTATATAATTATATTAGGTGACAAGTATTAACAATTAAACGATGAGTTTACTGATTTAGTAAATGTCATGGACATCTTAGCTGTCTTCTGTAATTACATGTCTTTTGTTGGTATTTTGTGTAGGTTCCTGTTGTGATGTGTGCTGAGGATGGTGCCTTCCCTGGGCTTTATTGTTCAAGTCTCCTCAATAAACCTTGGCTTTCTGATGGATGCACTATGATTTTGTCTTCCGTTTGGGGAAGCATTCGAGTAATATTGTCTGTAGATGTGTTGAGGTAATTAATATCATCTATGGTGTTGATACCAGAAACTTGTTAATCATCTCCATGTAATTGATGTGTGGATATATGCTTCTTTCCTTGTAGTGGAAAAGTATCACGAATCAGCCCTGCTGACTCATGTTCTTCCTGGAATGTTCTTACCCTGGATGGGGACAACATTATTGCTGGTAATAAAATGGGTGCAAGGCACTTAAACTTCGTAATTAACTTGATTCTTTTTTACAAAAGTAATAAAATCTGTTATTACTGATTTAAAAAATATTGATTGCTGATCTATTCCATGATCCTTTCAATCAATTAGTCATTAAATAATTTTTTGTTAACCCATAACTTGGGATGTACAACACTTATACATGATTTTTCTTCTTAATCAATGAAGTCTTCGGTTTACTTACCAATTTGTTTTTAGGTTAAAAGAAATAAAAAGTGATTTTGTTTTTGCATTTTTCTTTTTGAAGTATCTAGCAGTCTCATACATCTCCCTCAAATCAAGTATGGATGTCTCATTGAGAAGAAAGAAGGAATTTCAAGTGTTTCATGGAATTGGATGGATGTTTCAAGCCCTCTATCCCAATATTCTGAAAAGGTTGACCTTTCAATTATAGGATATTTTTGCATTTAAATTAATCTTATGGTTATAATTGTATGGATCATTCCCTTGACCCTTATTGTGTTCTGCAGGTTAGATCATTGATGCCTTCCCTTCAATTCAAAATACTGAAGATACCAGTTAGGGGTGCTTCTGATGACCTTACTAGAGGTAATGTCTTATCTTTCATTTTAAGTTTTCATGTTAAACCATTGATTGCTTGTGCAATATTTATTGGGGCCAATAAAGAGGGGATCCAACCCCACTAGAATTCAGGGTGTGAAAAGTGGTACCACAGAGCTACAATGGAATTTAATAGTGGATGTTTTGAGTGTTATGATCTCCAGAGATGACTCCAAAAATGACTCCAGAAATATTTTTCATGGGTGGAGAGTAGGGAGGCAAGAAGTAGTGGTTACACATTTACAGTTTGCAGATGATATAATTCTCTTTTGTGAGGGAGAGCCTGAGGAGATGATCAATCTGAAATTGTTGGTAGAAGGTTTTGAAAAAGTCTCTAATTTGAGAGTGAATTGGAATAAAAGTTGTGTGGCTGGGGTTAATAGATCAGATGAGGAGGTGTCTTCCTTGGCTAGGTTGTTAGGTTGTGAGTGGAGTGATTGGCCTATAAAATACTTGGGTTTACCCCTGGGGGGAAATCCAAAGTCAAAAAGTTTCTGGTACCTAGTCTTGGAAAGATTCATAGAGGCTAGCAGGGTGGAAGAGGAATTACATCTCTTTCGGAGGTAGAATCACTTTAATTAAGTCAACTTTAGCAAATTTTCCAGTGTACTTCCTGTCTACCTTCGAAGTGCCTGTCAAGGTGGCAAATCATTTGGAAAAAGTAATGAGAGATTTCCTCTGGGAACCTGGGGAGTCAAAAAAGGATCACCTAGTGAAGTGGGAAATGGTCTCTAGGACAAAAGACAAAGGGGGTTTAGGGATTGGAAATATCCGTCTAAGAAACATAGCACTCTTAGGTAAGTGGTTGTGGAGGTTTCCCAAGGAGCAGGAAAGCTTGTGGCATAGAGTGATAGAAAGCATACATGGGTTGGCAGCAAATGGATGGGATGCTGGTATCAACCCAAGGGCTTCTCGTTCCTCTCCGTGCAAAGACATTGTTGGTATCTTGCCCGCCTTTTCTCCATAGTTTTCAAGGCGCCCAGGCGAGGCTAGGCGACTGGGGGGCACCTAGTCACCTAGTCGCCTAGGTGATGAATTTTTTTATGTTAAAAAATAGATCTTAGGGTAGTTCCCTAGGTACCATAACCATATTTCTTTAATAATTATTCATGGTTTTCATAAGAAAAGTATACATTTCATATTAAAGTATAGAAAATCAACATATTCATGAGAAGAAAAGGAAGAAGGAAAATAAAATTCAAAAAATATAGGGGTTGAACCCTTATTTTTGTTATAGGAAAAGAAGAAAATAAAAAGTATTGGTAGTAGTAGAAGAAGAAGAAGAAGAAGAAGAAGAAGAAGAAGAAGAAGTAGAAGAATATATGGAAGAGGAAAATGTGCTGTTAGAAAAAAATTTTAGTTCCTCCTTACTTAATGGTTCAGGTTTTTAAGTCTTTGAGGGTTCAATACAGAATTTATCAATGTTTGTGTTGATTAAACCCTAATAAATAAGAAAATAATAAAAAGAAATTAGTATATAAACACACAAAATGATTATTTTAGTTTAATAATGTCTATTTTATAATTATAATCTCAAAAAATTATGAATAAAAAAGTATTTTATAGTAGGAAGTAGGAAACTGTTAGGCGATTGGATGAGGCGAGCCTCAAAGGGCGCCTTGTCGCCTAGGTGTCACCTTGACAACTATGCTTTTCTCCTTTCATCAGGTATGACACTTGTTCGGGTAATAAGGTCCTTTTTTGGGAGGACGTTTGGGTTGGGGACCAGCCTCTTAAGGATAGGTACTCGGCCCTCTACTCCTTGTCCTTGAACAAATTTAAAGTCATCTCTACCTTTCGTGTTTCTAATGAGGCGTGGGATTTAGGGTTCAGGGGAGGGTTGAGGGAGTCAGAATTAGGGTTGGCAGATTATCTTTTCTCTCTTTTAAATTCAATGTTTTTGGATCATTCTTGTCTTGATAATAGAATTTGGTCTGAAGAGTCCTCCGGTTATTTTTCATGCTCTTCTTTCTTCAATGCTTTAGTGCACTCTTCCAATTTAGTTTACTCTTTTCCTATAAAACAAGTGTGGAGTGCTCCTATACCTCCAAAGGTGAGGGCTTTTTGTTGGGAAGTGGTTCTCCAAAAAATCAACACTTTGGACTTGCTTCAGAAAAAAAGACCAAATTGGTTCTTATTCCCTCATGTTTGTAGCCTTTGCTTGAAGAGTGGTGAGACGGTAAATCATCTACTAATATCTTGTCCTTTTGTTACTCTTATTTGGGATTGGTTTTCCTCTCTCTTTGGGTGTAGGTGGGTTCCTCCTACAAGCGTGGTGGATCTTTTTCAGTCTAGCTTTTTTCATCAGTCAAAGAAAAGAGGAAGGGTAATGTGGAGAGCAACGAGGGCAGCAGTTGTTTGGGTAGTGTGGGAAGAGAGAAATAACAGAATCTTTCAAGGGAAAGAAAAATCAGCACATGAAGTCATAGAAGGGATCATCATCAAGATCATACATTGGCTGAAATCGCTGGATCTGTTATCTTTGGGTATGGTGGAGTGCGGTAGCAGCTTCTTCCTGCCCCTCTTTAGCTATTCAAGAGGACTGGTTGCCTCCGTTATCTTTGGATGTTAAGTTAAATTTTGATGGCAGTTCTATAGGTAATCCAGGCCCCTCTGGAATTGGGGTTGTCTTTAGAGATGAGGACTGGGTGACTCTCTTAGAGCAGAAGTTTTGGCACTCCTACAAGGGCTCAAGCTGGCTAAACAGCTGGGTTTTCAGCAGTTGGAAGTGGAGGGAGACTCGAAATTGGTAATAGGTTGGATGCAAACTCGTGAATTGGAAAAGAGAACTATGGAAATTTAGATAAAGCATAGAGAAAAACAAGACCAAATGAAATTGCCACTAATATTGCAAAAAGAATAAACTCAACCAACAATAACTGGTCCTTTCTGTAACAGATGAATACTCTGAGAAAAAAACAAAGTTGTGCCACACCAAGCATATAGACTTATCCAAACCAATAAATAAAGGGTCTCCAATCAATACTCTGAATCATGAAAAGAGATATTTCAACAAAAAAAGATGGTTAGGAAAAGTTACGAGTCCTGGGTACAGATATGGTTAGGAAAAGGGTCTCCAACCAATACTCTGAATCATGAAAAGAGATATTTCAACAAAAAAAGATGGTTAGGAAAAGTTACGAGTCCCGGGTACAGATATGGACATGGAAACAAATACAGCAAAGGGATTTGGACCTCTCCATTTCCTAAAATCCTGGACACAGATATGGGTATGTCTATCTCATGTACTATGCTTATCTCTAGCTTTAAAGCTGAAGCTCATTTTTCAAGACTTTCTTCAGATTTAATTGAATTTCTAACATGTACATCTCTTTTTAATAGTATAATTTATTAAAATACACCATTTTACACATTTTAAAAGTATAAAGGCTATAAGGTATGTCTTGAAGCATCCATCCAGTATCCAGTATCATATCCAACACCAGTACGTTCTGGGTATCATTGTTGAAAACCTGTTAAAAGAGCACAAACTTCCACTTTGTCAAGTCTGTAAATCCAATGGAATCATTAAATGCACAAAACATCACTTTTATTTTTTATTTTTTTGATCAATAGCTCACAGATTTTATTAAAATTAGAGAGAAAAGGCACAGGTACAAGAAGAGGGAGATAAACACTCTTATCTCACCTAATTAGAACAACAAAACAAGAGAACAATTACAAGATAGCCCAGAACAAAGAGTCTCTATATACCCCTTGTTTAGCTAACCCATCAGCAAAGGAGTTAGCACTTCTTTTAACCCAACTCAACTTCACCTCAATGTTCTTGGTTAACCAATTAAATTTCCTCTTCTCATTGCTGTAATTCCAAATCTGTATCATTTCTCAGCCAATCCACTACCAGTTTAGAATCGCCTTCTATGACCAGATTGGTGATATTCAGTTCAATTGCCCTTTGTGTTCCTTCAATAACAGCTGAAATCTCAGCTTTAAGAGAATCACCCAATCCGATTGGCCCCGAAAAGAGAGCAATTATCACTCCTCATTTCTAAAGACACCCCCAATACCTGATGGACCCGGATTACCCATGCTACTTCCATCAAAATTAAGTTTAACAAAACCACTAGGAGTCCAAGAGGGTAAGGATGTGTCTTTGACCGGAGCTGAACTTGCAATTTCCTTCCAATTTCTGAGCAAATCATCCTCTGAAAAGTCTTTAAGAAGAGCCAAAGACTTCAGCCAATGTACCGCTCTGATATGAATCAGCTCCAGAATTTCTGGCAGTCTTCTTTCCCTATCTGAGAAAATTCTCCTGTTTCTTTCTTCCCAAGTAGTCCAGCAAAGGAAATGAATATAAGAAGACTCTGCATTGAAGGGGATTCAGAGGTGGTGGTAGGATGGCTGAATAAAGAAAATAGTAGTTTATGGATGTACAGTAACGAGAGGAGAAAGTTTAGGTGGCTGGTTCAGGAGATGGCAGTTAAGGTTAGCTGGGTGAATAGGTCAGCTAACTCCTTTGTGGATGAATTAGCTAAGCAAGGAGTTGTGAGGGAATCAATGTTTTGGGCACAATTGTAATTTTTTCCTTTTTGTTCTTGGGAGTGTTTGCTCCCTTTGGAAGATAAGAAAGTTTATCTTCCTCTCTGTAATTCTTCTGTGATTAAGTAATGAAATGTTGTTATTGATCAAAAAAAAAAGTAGTCCAGCAAACAACAGCCTTGAGACATCTCCACATAACTCTTTCTCTTTTTTCGACCAGCTAAACAAGGATGGAGCAAAAAGTCTTTGTAAATCTGGTGGAGGAGACCAGCTGCGTCCAAACAAAGATGAACACCACTCCCAAATGTGATTCATAACAGAGCAGGAAATCAGTAACTCTTTCTCTGAAGGAGACCACAAGTGTTGACTCTTTCCAAGATTGCTTCCCAACAGAAACTCTCAACCTTCAGAGGAATCGGTTTGCACCAGACTTTACCGGAAAAGGATGCCCTAACTGATCCAATGGATGAACTAAGGCTTTGAAATAAGATGCACAAGAAAAAAATTCCAGAGGCTAATAAAGTCCAGACCCTTCTATCTGATTTAGAGGGATCTAAGGAAATACCTTCTAGAATATTAAGAAGAGACAAAGTACTATTCAGTTCTGACTTCCTAACTACTCTTCTAAAACCCAAGTTCCACCCAAACCTTGAGGAAGCTTGTGAGGGCACCAAGAAACTGGATATGAGCTTATTTTTCAAATTAGACAAGGCAAACAGAGAAGGGAACTGATCCTTCAAGGGAGAATCCCCAATCCAGACTTCTTCCCAAAATTTAATGAGGTTACCAGAGTGCAAATTATACCTTGTCCACGGAGTGAAGAGAGGCAAAGAAGCTTGAATAGCTTTCCATGGAGAAGCTCTTGTAGTCCTAGCCGAAATTCCAACATCCCATCCATTGCTTGCGAGCCCATGAATACTCTCCACGATCTTTACCCACAACCTCTCTTTCTCTAGGGGAAACCTCCATAACCATACCCACCAAAGTCACATTCCTCTTCTGAATATTCCCTAACCCTAGTCCTCCACATTCTTTGCTTCTGCTCACTAGGTCCCACCAAACCCTATGATCATTTTTCTCCTCACCTGGGTCCGATAGAAAATCCCTCATTAATTTTTCCAACCTACTGGAAATCCTCCTTGGCATTTTAAAAACTGACAAAAAATATATTGGAAGGTTGGCAAGGGTAGATTTTATCAATGTGGCTCTCCCTCCCAAGGACAAGTAATTCCTCTCCCAAGAGGCTAGTTGCTTCTCAAATCTCTCTACCACCGAATCCTAGGAGTTGTCTCATTGGATTATCCTCGAGAGGCAATCCCAAGTACTTTGTTTCTACCTTTTTGGTTCCTTCTAACTCTGGTTCTGGGTTTGAGAAGGGCCATCAGGGATTCTGAATTAAATAGTACTTTGTCTTTGATGGGCATCCTTGATGAGGTGTATTTTGGACCCTTCTCAAGCTGATAAAAGAATCTGGACTCCTACTTCTCATGGTTTGTTTACTTGCTCATTCTTCTTCAATACCCTAACCCATCCAACAGCTACTGGGGGGTCCACCTTTCCTTATTAAAGAGGTGTGGAGTAAACCTATTCCACCTAGGATTGGAAGTTTCTGTTGGGAAGCATTACCTAGAAAGAATCAACATCTGTGACTTACTTCAAAGAAAAAGACCGGAGAATTGTTTGTCCCCTTATTGGTGCTTTCTTTGTAAGGTCGATCGATGGTGAGAATTGCTACCATTTATTAATCTCCTGTACTTTTGTTAAGGGTTTATGGGAATGGTTCTCCTCTTTGTTTAGATGCAGGTGGAAGTGGAACCTGCTGCCAGATGTGAAAAGTTTGTTTGCACCTTCATTTTTCAGATTGCCAAAGAAAAGGGGAAGATTAATGTGGCGTTGTGTAAGGACTGCTGTTATTTGGACCATTTGGGAAGAAAGAAGCTCTAGAGTATTCTTAGGGAAGGAGAGGAGCAATGAAGCCATTCAGGAGGTAATTTTTATCAGGGTAATACATTGACTTAAATCTATGGAGCTTTTCAACAGTGTGACAATGGATGACCTGTCAAGAAAGTGGAAAGAAGTTGCTTTTTCAGCCCTGGATCAGGAAGTATCTGTCCCAGTATGGTGCCCCCACCTCCTAGTGGCTGTTACAAACTAAACTTTGATGGAAGCATTTTTGGCAACCCAGGGCCATTTGGATATTGGGGGTGTTCTAAGAGATGAGAAAGGGGTAATAATTGCCTTGTTCTCAGGCCCAAGAAGCTGGTGACTCTCTTAGAGCTGAGATTTTGGTGGCATTGGAAGGTATTCAAAGAGCTAAAGACTTAAATATAAGGAATCTGATCATCGGAGGAAACTCCAAGCTGGTGGTAGACTGGCTGAAGGGAGACAAAAATGGGATGTGGAGGTACAGCAATGAAAACAAAAGATTCAAATGGCTGATTAGAGACATGGAAGTTACAGTAAACTGGGTTATGAGATGTGCAAACTCCTTTGTTGATGGGTTAGCAAAACAAGGGGTACCTTGTTTTGGGCTAAACTTTAATCTTTCTGCTTTGTTTGTTTCTTGTTGGTGGAGATAACAGACGTTTTCTCTTCCCCTTGTATCACTAACTTTTTTTATTGGAATTTCTTGTTATTGATCAAAAAAATAGGATAAGAGATTTCCTCTACTATTTTTACCTTAGGTTTTTGGCATTGTAAATGTGGTTTATCTTTTGAGGTTTTTGTGCCTTGCCCTGCTACCTAGGGTTGGAGATGATTGTACCCTGTTTCTCCTTTTAGTTGTTTATAAGAAAAGCAGGATTGAAGTATTTAAATTGTTTATATCACAAGGAAATGCAACAAAATTCTTTTGCTCTTCTCTAATCCTTAGAACAGGAGTGCACATAAACCTTATTGTGTAAAGTAGTTCATATTTACTCTGGCCATGTTTAAGAAAAATTAATAAGGAATAGGTGATTGTTATACTTTCCTCAGTGTTATGACACATTGCATAGAAAATAATGTGAAGTCCAAGAATTGGACGGACACCTTCCTAGATCATTAATCAGGACAACTCTCTTTGTTGGCAAGTGCTATTTTGTATCTGAGCATCTCAAGATTTAAAGTGATAAGAAGTGAATAAATCTTATTGTATAATATATTTGTCAGTCTTCCTAGGTCATTAGTTAGGACAATTCTTTGTTGGCAAGTGCTATTTTGTATCTGATCATCTCAAGATTTGAAGTGACAAGAAGTGCATAAACTTTATTGTATAATATTTTGTCAGTTATGGGGTGTGATGAAGGGATGAGATATCCATCGTATGGACGCCCGAATCTTGCGGAATAGAATGGGCGAATTTCAAAAATTTCTCTCCATCCTACTAGGAATCGTATTCCCTATTTTAGAAAAATCATATTTTTCAAGGATCAATCTTGAACCAAGAACCGAACCAGATCTGAACAAAAGCAGTAG
>NW_010729333.1:447630-477867 GCF_000365185.1 Nelumbo nucifera
GAAAATAGGAAAAAGTCCACCCTAGTTTCGGCCAGATCTGTTATTATATTATTAATGTGATTGGAAAAGACATAAGTGCCCTTATTTAAGTAAGAGGCACTTGAACTAACATAATAGTACACATCAGCACTCTCAACAGGTACAAAGACCGAAATACCCCTTCACTAACAAAGAGTAAACCCCTAAAAACAAAGTAAGTTCTAAGATGGACTCTAGATCCAGGGTGCCAAGAGCTTTGTTTGAAATTTTTATGTGGTTGCATATTCTCATACATACAATGGCAATGATTTAGCTTCATATTCTAGCCCCATTGGTGTGGATACTTTGTAAGGGCAGAATGATGGTTATGTTATTTATCAAAAACAATGATGGCTATGTGTTTTTTTTTAGGGAAGATTAACCAAATTTCATTAAAAGGAGTACATGAGAGGATGTATAAAACAGGGGAAAATCCCAAAGAGATTACAAAGGAGGAAGCCTATCACTGTACAGATTTTCTAAGCAAGCACCCAGTTTAGCTAAGCCATCTGCAATAGGATTTAGCTCCCTTGGGTTCCAAAACAGGTTTGCATTTAAGCATTCCAAGGAATGCCTTGCCTCTTCCAAATAATGGCTCAACCTCCAAGGGCTCCCTTCCTTATCCCTTAGCCATTTAATGCTATTTTCCGAATCTCCTTCAATAGAGAGGTTCTGAATACCCAAGCTTTTTACTATTCTGATTCCAGTGAGAGCAGCCAACACTTCAGCCTTAGTTGAGTCAGTAAATCCGATTGGACCACTGAAAACCCAGCAAATGTTACCTCTTTCATCCCTCAACATACCCCCAATTCCTGCTGAACCTGGATTGCCTGCAGCACTCCCATCGAATTGTTAAATCATCCCTCCTTTACTGAATAATACTGGTTGTCTTAAGAATAGTATGGATATTTCTGTTAAGGTCATTGATTGAGAGTCCTTGGAACAGCTCCGAATTAGCAGCCCAGAGATTACAGAGATAGGTAATATCTGATATTGACTTTTCGAGAGGTCTGAGCTTGTTTTCAAACAAGCACTTGTTTCTTTCCTCCCAAACTCCCCACATTACTGCATCTAACACCGTTTTCCAGTAGATTTTGCCTCTTTTGCTTAGGCCATAACCTTGCCACTGATGTATGATGTCCTGAATGTGCTCTGGGTTAACCCAATGGTAAACTGTCAGACTTAAGAAGTGAAACGTTAACCCAATGGTAAACTGTCAGACTTAAGAAGTGAAGCCAGACCTTTTGAGTGAACTTACAATGGATAAGCAGGCAATTGGCTGTTTCTCCATCTTGCAGACATAAACAACAAGCGTGAGGAGAAATATAGTCTTCCCAAACTCTTCTTTTGAAGGAGATCACATGTTTTTATTCTCTATAGGCATGCTTCCCATACAAGGAAGCAGTCTCTTGAAGGAATGTGACTGCACCAGATTTTCTTATATGGGAAAGAAGAGCTTTGTTCACCTGTTGTTAGAGCCTTGAACAGTGACTTAGAAGAGAATTCACCATTTGGGTGGAGGGTCCACACTCGGGTGTCAGAGGAAAGGGGGGAGATGTAGACCTCTTTAATGATTTGGAGGAGGGCCACAGGTCTGAAATCTCTTGGTCCCTTAAGGGTCTTATGAGATGTAGGTTCAGGTTGTTATAAGCAGGAAGGACAGGAATACAAGAAGAAACAGTGTCTTTGTCTAGGGAGAGGTTGAAGAGTCAAGAAGGATGCTAGGGTAGAATTCCCCCACCAAAGGATTTTCCAAAATTTTATTTTAGAAGCATTCCCCATTCTATATCTAATAAAAGGAAAGAAGAAAGGATGTGAAGAAACTATTCTTTTTCTGAGGATTTGAAGACCTTACCCGGTTCAAATGGAAATTGCTATCTCATCATTGTTGCTTGATCCATATTTTCTTGTGATGACAGCTGCCTAAAGAGCATTGGATTCAATAGGGAATCTCCAAAGCCATTTACCCAGAAGGGAGGTGTTTTTCTTGTTCAGATGCCCAATTCCCAGTCCCCACTTCCTCCTTTGGCTTGTAAACTTGATCCCAACTTACCAAATGGTTTCTTTTTTCCCCTCCTCCATCCCACAAAAAGTTTCTTTGGAGTTTCTCACTTTAGTCAGAATTTGGGAGACTAAGAAGTAGATAGGCAAATTTTCTAGGAAGGCCTTTTAAAGTGCGAGTCTTCCCCCTTTTGAGAGGTAACACCTCTTCCAAGATGCTAACTTCTTTTCACACTTCTCCACCACCGGCCCCCAAAAACTTAAGGGTCTTGGATTTCCTCCAAGAGACATCCCTAAATAGGAAATAGGGAGGTTTTCCACTTTACACTATGATTTCAGTAGCTTCAACAATTCAAGTTCAAACCAGAAGAAGAAGAAGAAGAAGCACATAACTTACATATGGATTAGGGATAGGAAGTCTACAAGAGTAATATTAGAACTGCCACATAAGCACATAACTTAAACTGAATAAAAAGACTAATCTACCCCTCATTCGGCTAACTCTAACACTCCCCCTCAAGCTRGARAATATATGTCATATAATCCCAGCTTGTTACATATATAGTTCACTCTTCCTGAGCTTAAACCTTTTTGTAAACAAATCTCTCCAGTAAGGACTGTCTCTCTCACAAAGTGGCAGTCAATCTCTATGTGCTTTGTTCTCTCATGAAAAATAGGATTAAATGAGATGTGAATTGCAGCTTGATTATCACAGTACAATCTCATAGGTCTGCCCATTGAGAATCCGATTTCATGTAGGAGGTTTCTCAGCCATACTAATTCACATGTAGTGTGTGCCATGGTTCTGTATTTGGCTTCAGCATTACTCCTTGCCACAACGGTCTGCTTCTTACTCTTCCATGTCACCAGATTTCCTCCAAGAAATGTGTAGTAACCTATCGTAGATCTTCTGTCCAACACTGAGCCTGCCCAATCTGCATATGTATATCCAACTACCTCAAGTCTTCCTCCTGGTTTGTACAATAACCCATAGCCTGGAGCTCCCTTCAAGTACCTTACAATTCTAAGAACTGCATCCCAGTGAGGTATCCGAGGATTCTGCATAAATTGGCTGACCACACTGACTGCAAAGGAGATGTCTAGTCTTGTGATAGTCGGATAGTTCACTAACCGTCTATATCTTCCAAGATCATCAAATATTTCACCTGTATCACTACTCAACTTAGCATTTGGTTCCATGAGAGTTTCAACCGGTTTCGCACCTAACATTCCAGTTTCATCTAGCAGATCAAGGACATAATTTCTTTGGCACAAATTTAAACCTTGTTTTGATTTGTCAACTTCTATACCCAAGAAATACTTCTACTTCCCAAGGTCTTTTGTTTGAAAATGGTCTTGCCAAAAGGCCTTTAGTTTATCAATCCCCAATCTGTCACTACCAGTTATGACAATATCATCCACATAGACTACTAATAAAATCTTTTCGACTTTGAATCATAGCTGAACACTGAGTGGTCAACCTGACATTGTTTCATTTCAAAATTCTTCACCACTTCACTAAACTTCCCAAACCAAGCAAGAGGACATTGTTTCAACCCATAAATTGCCTTTTTCAGTCTACACACCTTACCAATCTCCCCTTGAGCAACAAACCCAGGTGGTTGCTCCATATATATCTCCTCCATAAGCTCACCATGAAGGAAGGAATTTTTAATGTCAAGTTGAAACAAGGGCCAATCATACATAACTGCCAGGGAAATTAAGACACGAACTGAGCCAATCTTTGCCACTGGAGAGAAGGTCTCCATATAATCCACCCCATACAACTGAGGAATACCCTTTAGCAACAAGTTGGGCCTTCAAACGCTCCACACTGCCATCCAGCAAGTATTTAACAATATACACCCATTTACAACCCACAACATGTTTACCTAGAGGAAGAGTAGCGAGCTCCCACGTGTGACTATGCTGAAGAGCAGAGAGTTCCTCCTCCATTGCTTAATGCCACCTAGGT
The DNA here is from genome assembly GCF_000365185.1 of Nelumbo nucifera. The sequence goes on from NW_010729333.1 coordinate 451,625, forward strand.
GAAGTAAGAGCCTCTTGGACATCCTTAGGTATAGAGATAGATGACAATAGAGAAACAAACTGGCGATGTGAAGCGGAAAAGTGAGAGACTGAAACAAAATTAGATGGGATGTAGGGTACAACTACATTTACCTTTCCGTAAAGCAATGGGAAGATCAAGCTCTGAAGGTTCTGGGACAGGAGCAACAATAGGATTCGCAGACAAGGTAGAAGCCGGAGGAGGTGCCGGTGTCTATCGATGAGTATACACGTGTTGAGTCGGTGTTTGTTCAGTAGGAATCTGCACTGGAGGAGGTGAAGGTTCAGCCCCAACTGGAACAACCGGAACGGGATCACAGACTGGAAGGGGGAGAGGAAGCAAAGGTGGAGATAATGATACTTTAGGTCCCGAGAAGAACGAGACAGACTCAAAAAAAGTGACATCAGGACAAACATAGAACTTCCAAGTAATGGGTTGTAACACTTATACCCTTTCTGGGTTCGAGAGTAGCCAAGAAAGATACACTTAATAGAGCGTGCATCCAGTTTGTCTAACCCAGGACTCAGATTGTGAACAAAGCACACACAACCAAAGACCTGAGGTGTTAATGGAAATGGAGACAAGGTGGGGAACAAAATAGAAAAAGGAGACCGACCATGAAGGACGAAGGAGGGCATCCAATTAATAAGGAAACAAGCAGTAAGCACAATATCACTTCAAAATCATTTAGGAACACTCATATGATGAAGAATAGACCGAATAGTTTCAAGGAGATGATAGTTCTTTCGTTCAGCCACCCCATTTTGCTGAGGGGTGGATGCACATGAAGTTTGAAGAATGATGCCATGCTGCTCTAAATATTGTTGAAAGGAAGTGAGAAAGTATTCACGACCATTATCTGAACGAAGAACTTTGATTGGAACACCAAATTGCATATGCATTTCAGCATGGAATTTTTGAAAAATGGAAAATAATTCACTCATTTCTTTCATTAAATAAATCCATGTCATCCTTGAACAATCTGTTGAAGATTAATTAGTTTTATAATGTTTTTTTGAGTAGATGTTTTATGTTAGTTGTTAGATAGGGGGTGGGGACCGCAGTAGTTATGTGAGTCCAAATTTTATTATGTTTTTGTGTGTTACATATGCTGTTTTATGTTTTGCCGCCCTATAAGGGCATAGTTGTCTTTGTACTGTTTTATTATTTTAGTATAAATAATAAGTGAAGGGGGCGGCCAAATTTTTGCTCTCTTTTCTTTCAAACTTCTCTTCTTCTCCTTCTCTCTTCCTTCTCTCTTCAAGAAACTACTTTCTTTCATATTTTTTAATTCAGCAGATTCCTACTTGGTGTCAGAGCATTGGCTAGGGTTTCTTGAAGCATTCTCATGCAGCCCTAGATCAGCCGACTACATGAAGTAGTAAAGGGTTGATCGATCTGCTATACATTGCCCAGTTCTTGGAGTTTTTGGTGGGATCTAGACATCAGGAAGGTGATCTACTGTTCGGCATCAAAATCAGGAAGAACTGGAGTACGGGGAAGAGTCCTAGAAAAGTTGGACTCTTTGTTTTTGATCTAATCTTGGGCGCCCAAGTATTGTTAGTTTTCTTTTGATTTTCTGAAGAGGGCGGTTTGGTTTATGGAATTTTCTAGGCCTCCCAGAGTGATCGATTCACTTTTCTCTCTGTTGGGAGGCGTGAGGAGGAGAGAGATTTCCCTCCAGCTAGGGTTTTCTTCTTCCGGAAGGGTTGGTTTCTATGTGTGATATTAAATTATTTTTTGAAGGTCTCCAATCTATTTTTTTTTCTTACTGTTGAACTGCTTGAAGTAAAATGGAGAGTTGGAATACCGAGATGAAATCTACCAGTACTGTGGGACTGGGTGTTGGAGGTAGTAGTGATATTTTTGGGTCTGGGATCATTACTACAGTAAAACTTGATGGTACAAATTATTTGGAGTGGGCACAATCAGCTATGGGCTGTGTAATTCTATGTTACCTCATATTGCAAAAAATATCCTATGGGCTAATACTGCTAAGGAGATTTGGGATGGCGTGACTGAAATCAGGTGATAAGTATGAAACAGGGAGAAAAACCTCTTGCTGTGTATTTCTCTATACTGAAAACCCTATGGCAGGAAATAGATCACTTAGAAACTGTGGTATGGGAAAGTGTAAATGATGCAGCAACTTATCACAGACTGGTAGAGAGGAATAGGGTTTTTGAGTTCTTGGCAGGGTTGAACCCTGAATTTGACATTGCTAGGCAGCATATTCTTTTTAGGGAGGGTGTGACACTCTCTCAGGCCTATGCTTTTGTCTCTAGAGAGGAGAGTAGGAGGAATGTACTGTTGAGACAACCTGAGATTGACTAGTCGGCTATGGTTGGTACAAGAAAATCTAAGCCGAATGGAGACAGGGGGAGTAGTGAGACTAGAAGGGAAGATAAGGACTTGGTGTGTGATTATTGCAAGAAGCGTAAGCATACCAGGGACACTTGTTGGAAGCTTCATCCAAATTTTATGCCTGATCGGATAAGAAACAAGAAGGGAAATGCAAATGTAGCCACTATAGGACTCTTCAGCCCCTCTCTCCCAAACTGATTGGGAATCCATTGCAATAGCAACAGTGAGAACAGAATTGGAGAGGTTTGGACAACTTATGAGTAAGAAAGATTCACCCAGCTCTAGCCTTCCAGATGGACAACAAAATGCAGGAGCCAACTACACCACTTCCTTTGCACATACAGGTAGTTCATATGCAATTGCAAATCTTGCATCCACTTCAGGTAAGTAGGGACCTCCATGGAGACTCAGGAGCTTCTAAGCATATGATTAATGCCCCTACCTTTTTCAGTTCCTATCGGTTGTGCTCTGGTAGAGACAAGGTCTCCACAGCAGATGGTTCACATATGCCCATTGCTGGGAAGGGGACAGTTAGAGTGACCAATGATATAACTTTGTCTTTTGTTTTACATGTCCCTAGACTTCATACCAACCTACTGTCTATTAGTTCTTTAACAAAAAAATTGAATTATTCTGTGACCTTTCTTCCTGATAATTGTGTTTTGTAGGATCTGGAGTCAAAGAAGATGATTGGGAGTGGTCGTGAGGTGAATGGAGTCTACCTTCTGGATGAGATTCCGAGACATCAGGGCCATCATGTTAGCAATAGTGGGTCAAAGTCAGTGAACCAGATTATGGTTAGGCACAAGCGCTTGGAACATCTTTCTTTTAGTTATTTGAAATGTCTTTTCCCAAAGTTGTTTGAGTCTGTTCAATTATCTACTTTGGAGTGTGAGAGTTGTCAGTTAAAAAGCACTGTAAACAGTCTTTTAAACCAAGTAATGAAAGAAGTACTTCTGCTTTTAATATTGTTCATACTGATGTATGGAGGCCATATCAAATCCCTTCCATGGGAGGATTCCATTACTTTCTCTTGTTTGTGGATGATTATACATGATATTCTTGGATATATTTGATGAGATCACGTGATGAGGTTCCTAACTTAGTATGACAATTCCACCAGATGGTTCTCACACAATTTGGAATGAGAACTAAGGCTTTTAGATCAGATAATACCAGAGAGTACTTTGAGAAAGACCTGACGACGTATCTCTTAGAACATGGTGTAGTTCATCAGAGCAGTTGTGCATATACATTGCAACATAATGGAGTTGTTGAGAGGAAAAACAGACACATTGTGGAGGTGCAAGGAGTCTTATGGTGTGTGTTTCAGTTCCTGTGTAATTCTGGGGAGATGCAATTCTTACAGCTGTGCATTTGATTAACTGTGTTCCTTCAAGGAGTCTTTTGGTTGTGTTTCTTTTGTTCACATTCTTGGCCCTCATCGTAAGAAATTGGATCCTAAGGCCAAGAAATGTGTTTTTCTTGGGTATGCTCAGAACCAAAAGGGGTATTGCTGTTATGACCCAGTGTCGAGGAGCAGATTTGTCACTATGGATGTTACCCTTTTTTGAATCCACATTCTTCTTCTCGAGTGGTTCTCCTCAGGGGGAGAGTTTTGGGGAGAAGAACTCACAATCTGTTCCCCTTCCTGTTTCTGTGGTGGCTCCATCAGTTCAGCCAGCATCTACATCAGTTCAGCCACCACCTATACCATAGTTCAATCAGCACCTGCACCTCCAGTTTCATTACCTGAGCCACTACAGGCAGCCTCACAGCAATATCAGCGCCGACAGATGATGGTTGACTCCACACATCCTCAACCCACACCACTCTCTGTTAGTCCTTCTGAAACTCTAGATTCGGCAGATACAGCTCCAGGTATCTCTTGAGCCTGAGCCTATTATGTTTTCTGATGATAATGTTTCTGTCCCTAACACCATTGTTGTAGCTGATCCCACTGACCTTGATCTTCCCATTGCAATTCGTAAGGGGAAGAGAAAGTGTACAATCCACTGCATTTCACACCATCTTTCCTACAGTGCCTTATCACCCTCTTACCATGCTTTTCTTTCTTCCCTGGATTCTGTGCCTATACCTAGGAATGTTACTAAGGCTCTGTTTACATTGCCTTATCACCCTCTTACTGTGCTTTTCTTCTGAAGAGCCTATACATATCACATGACAAAGCTTTCCAGCTCAATCTGTTTAAGCTCATTATGTAGAAGAATCAAGAAAACTTAAATAAAAAATGAAGATGTGTCAAAATGTCTTATCAGGAAAAAAAAGATGTGCCAACATGGAGTCACTTGCCTACTAGCATGCCCCCATCATTTGGTAATACTGTGCAACACAATTGCAAAGGCTAAGCGTATAGAATTTGCAACTATTAGGCAAGAAAGATAAAATAAAGGCTTTCATGAACTACATGTCTTTCTTACCCATAGGGTCTTTGATGATATCATAATAATCAGGCACATCACGTCCATCAACAGGCTCCTTGAATGGCCAAGAATCAGGATGATCATGCATTATCTGTTTACATTGAAAGCCAAAGCATTTAAAAGAGACCTGTAGAATTAGAAAAAAGTGTGTTTACAAGGACATGACTATCTCTACTTGCTTCTGGTGTGCAACAGGATACATGTTACAGTTTACATTGTGTGACCCACTAATAGTAATTCTTCTTCTATCATCTGGTAACTATGAAATAAGGAACTGGACCAAAAAAATGGCATAAGATAATAAAGGAGAAATGCATGTCACTGATTGTCTACCTGTGCATGTTTATGTGTATTCATATAGATGCAAATGTACATGCAAATAATAATTGAAGCTTGATTCAATTACCCGGGGAGTATAAGAAAATTCCTTGTATAAATTGAACTAAAAAGGGGAATTAGAGTGGGGAATAGCTGGCGACTAGAGGAAGAGGGAGAGGAAGGAGGGGCAGCCATTCAACCTTGTAATTTTTTGTCAGAGGTGCAGCTTTGAAATGGGGATTTAGGGAGCATTTGCCAGAGAGTCTAGTCCTTGGTGGTGCTTGGCTAGGATGATGTCAGCCTCAATTTGTTTTGGCTTGGGATATTGTGCAGCATGTCAGGATTTGTGTTTTCCTTGGCTCATAGGAATAAGATTCTAAGTGGTTTGCTCTTTCTTTTTGAGGTTATTCTGTGTTTTGCACTGATGGGGAATTTCAGTGTATATCTTGAACGGTGATCACTTTTGCATTCAGGTTTTTCTTTTTGTTGCTCTTTCTTGTAATAGAGCTTGTATACACTTTTATTTTAATGAAATTAAGTAGTTAACCTACCCAGATAAAAAATTTGCTCAGTTTGAGTATTACTGGTTCCATTTTGTATAGCAGGTTAACATAATTGTTGCCCCCAAGGAATGATAAATTTAAAACAGCTTTCAAGTGTAACTTTTAAATGCCAACTGCATATTGTTATCTTTGCAGTGGATCATGAAACTTGCCTTTAATAGCGAGCGCATGAAGGAATTCAGTGATTCGCGATAGTTGGAACTATCTGTCGAAGGAAGTACTGTTCTAAACCTTGAATGACCCCACTGATCTGGAGTCCATCCAGCTTCCCCTATTGAAAAAAATGACTACAGGTTATTATGCAAAATTACACCAAAAACACGCAAAAAATTTCTTAACTCCTAGACTAAAAATGTAACAAAAACACCAATAGTGATCCATCAACTTGCTCCATGTCCATAGATGTGTATAAAATGAAAGAAAAAGACATGGAGCAAGTTGATGGACGTGTTAAATTTTATAAGTACATAAATAGAAGCTTAACAACACATATGTGTAAAGTTAAAAGTTCTTCTAGTATAGAGCTGTCATATTGGAATCTTGTTGCATAGCAGTTAAAAATCTCTCTATTTTGCAAATCCAACAAGCTACTTACTCAAACCAGGGATATCCTCAACTTTGATTATTTTTCTGGGAATACCAGCTTCTTTCTGAAGGAAAAAAAAAAAAAAAAGATATTAATGAGTACCAGTTTTTTAATACAAGCCATAAGCATCCATCCCATAAAAACAACGATACAGATCAAAAGGAAAAGAAAAAAAAAAAAAAAAAACTTCAAACATCTCTGGCAGTTTTCATTTAATCATTTATTAAAGACCAATCTTAACAGATAAAACAATTGGTCTGAATAAGAACTGCCAGAAAGGAGAAAGAAACTAGCCCATACCATTGTTGCAAAGGAACTAGATAAGAATAAATGATTTGCATTCTCACCAATCTTAAAGCAAGGGAAGCACACATAAAGGGATGAATACTAATTCAATCTTCCCTCTCTAAAGCATCTGTCCAGTGTTATGATATTCTTTAACGCTTTCCAACAAAAAGCTTTTACCTTAGGAGCACCATCCCACCCAGCTTTTAGGAAGATCTTCTGGTAGAATACCAAAGACCATTTGATCTTTAAAGACAAGCTCTCAAAACCTCAACAGGTCTTTTATTCCATTGAGCTTTTGAAAGATAATTAAAAAAAAAAAAAAAAACCTTGCCAAGCAGCACTTTAGAAGCTACATAGAACTTTACAAAGGTGACAAATACATAGGAATATACAAAAAAGTGACTAAAAAAGCAAACTTATAAAAGGGACATGCCTAAGTCACCTTGCAGCTCAGCCCAAGTGCATGCCTAAGTACACCTGGCGCATGTCTTTTGAAAGTGTTCTCCCTTGGGTTCAAGCAAAGTGTATGCCTTAAAATGCACCTTGCCTTTGTGCCTAAGCATGCTTTTTAGAACAGAGTAACAGACCCAGCATTCTCTTTATTCTAGTATATATGGACCCTAGCTCATTTTTGTTCCAGATCCTGATTTTCTCCTTGAGATATGTAAACTTACATCTAAAGACTTCAAAAGGAAGTTCCTGTAAAAGAGACACATATCCATCACTCTTCAATTCACCCTATGAACTAGGGAACTTCCATCGAAATGTTCTTGAATTAAAAGGCATGATGGGTCCTTGCACTTTGTCCATGTAAAATGTGCTCCTGCTAGGGGAAGGTCCACAAGAGACGTGCTATCCATGAAGGATCCAAATTCCATTATGTCATTACTCAGTACTCACTCTAAAACAACTTTTCTTATTACGTACAAATTGGATGATGTTTAAGTCCCCTCTACACACTACAGGGCATTCTAGAGTTGTTGTAATCAGTAGTCCTTCCAGTTCTCGCCATGTGTAAAATGGAGGTACTATCATTGGTCCAGTGAACATCCATCCAAAGTTATTGGCTAGGTTTTTGCAGCAGATAGAAACTAAGAAACTTCCATGATAGAATCATATATTTCCATTGCTAAATTGTTCCAAGTCATCAAGATCCCACCTGAGGCCCCAATTGAAGGTTGTGCAACCCAACCATGTGCAGTTGTCCCAAATCTCCATGACAAGTTGCCCATGTCATACCTCTCTTTTAGAATCTTATAAGACTATAATATCTGAATTTAGGGGTGATCATTTTCAGCCCGGCCCGCACACACACACACGTATGTTATTTCATGTTAGATTTTATATTTTATATGTAAGTATTATAACGACAGCTATAGTACATATTTTATAATGCATGAAATTAATTTTATATACATATCATATGACATATAATATAAAATGTTATATATGTTTAATATTTTGTACATAAATTCATAGGCCCAGAATCAGGCCCAGCCCGGAATCTGGGGCTAGCCTATAGCCCTTACCACAGGGGCTAACCTGGCCCAGTCCATGATCACCCATATCTGGATTCCATCTACATGAGAAAGACATGATTACTTCCCTTTTTTCTGGAGTTCAAACACCCCCATATTCCAAGATGTGATTTTTAGATTCACACCTGAACTATAGATTGCCCTCTTTGCCAACCTCCCTCGCTCTTATTCTCTCCTCCTCGTCCACTTAATCCTTGTTCTATTGGAAAGTTAAAAAGAAATTTTTATTAAAAGAAAAAAGAGAAGATCGAGTACAAGAAACAACAAGGTGTTAAGATAACACCTGCCCACCAACAGCAAAAACACATACATCAAGTAAAACCAAGGGAAACCAAAGACAGACACCCCCAAACAAGAGGAAACTTAAAAGTCTTCTCGAGCATTTCATCTTGTCCATCTCCTTCCTCGTTCCATGCTTCTCCTCCTTCCCCAACTATGATCTTCTTCAAGCTCTCTTCCCCCTTGCTTTTTACAAAGGCTTTGAAAGACTTTCTAGTGAACTCCTATCCAGTCCAATAAAACAAACCTAAGCTCTTACCCAGCCTGACATCCCTATCAACCAAACATTCAATCTCCACTCCCCCCCACCCACCCACACTGACTGATGAAGTCGCAATTAAGCCCTCCTCACTGTCTTGAACATCCCCTTCCTCCATGTCCTCAACCTTTGACCTTGACTCCAAACTTTCCTTAGAAGCCAACATCCGTTGCAGCTCATCCCATTCAGAATCTTGACGCTTGGCTCCCCGGGTCTTAGCAAATTTTATCTTTAAAACCTTGTCTTTTGAGCCTTTTTTCTTATAAACTTTCTTGAATTTATTAGTGGGACCAGCACTAACCAAACCATCTTTCAAACATGAAAAAACGTTTAACACGTGAACAAGCAGGAACTTGCTTGGCTCTCTAATTTTCTTCAACACCTCTGAATCAAGAGCATCCCTTTTCTTGATTCCGGAATTCCTTCTTCTACCTAAATCAACTCCAAGACTTCCAACTGGGACTTCAAAACATAAACACTCTTCTCGAACTTCTCACCCACCATTCTCCTCTCTAATACTTGCTTCCTCAAACTGGTTGCTTGTTTCCAACCTCTTGTCTTCCCCTCCTTCAATCTCCTCCCCTTCTTTCCACCCCTTTTGAAAACTTTCTTCCCCTCCTCTCCTTTCTCTAAACCAACCTCCTTTCCTCCCTTGTCTCCCTCGGTCCTAGTAGATTTTCAGTCAAACAGAGCCAACCACCCAACTAGAGGTGGATCAGCATGAATATCCACCGAACTCCAATCTTCCATCACTTTTCTCCCCTAGAACGGAAAAAACTTCACTGCACATGAAACAACGAAACTCCTTCTCCACAACTCAACTCTCCTGGTCCTTCAGGCTCACCATTTTCCTTCTAGAACTGTCATAGCTAACGATAACCCAAACTCAACCCTCCACCTTGCTGGCTCTAAGCCTGTAGCAATCCCTCTCTCTTTCTCCTCTTGAATTGCAAGAAATTGACACCAATTCTTTACCTACCTTTATGTTGTTGCGGCTAAGTCCACTACAACCACTCTTCAACTTCAATCTCAGGGATTGGTCCCCATTCTCAGCACCCGAAGTCTTGTTCGAATGTAGTGACCCTTTGAATGTCCTCTCGAGAGTTTCGTTTAAACTCCCATCCTCCAAAATGCATCTTTTCATACTTTCCTTACCAACTCCAGCCACATGCCCCTCAAATAAAGCCCCAATCCCACCCAAAATTACCACTTTACCCCTTGTAACATCCCTCCATTGTCTTCCTCATTCAATCGACCCTTTGACTTCCCCTCTTCAACAGAGGATTCATCCTGTAGTTCCAACCTTGCCCAAGGCTTCTCAATCTTCCTTCTCTCCCTTCATCAAATGCTCTAAAAAAAGTATTATCCTCTCCCACAACAAAAATTCTTAAGTCATATTGCTCTCCTACAAAAGCTAGAACTAAATTTCTTGGAATGGCAAAGACTTCATCGACCTCCACCAGGATTCTCACAATGTCGATCTTCTGCCATCTGCTACTCCTTTCATCAGCATTCAAGAATTTACCACATGCCTCCCAATCACTTAAACGCATATCACAACCCCTGTTTAGTTTGGCTTCGGACTCCAAAATCCACTCAGCCTCCTTTCTGCTATGAAACATAAACAAGAATAGTCCCATGTTCAGCCTTCTGACACCCAAAACTCTTTCCTTACCCCATCAAAAGCAGCCTAGGCAGCCACTTCTCCAAATCCATTCCCATGGACCTTCCAATCAAGCTTGCATTTAAAGTATTCAACCTCTTGTATCCTTCCATCAGAGACAATCTGAACCTCCCTGCGATTCACTTCTGACTCACGATCAAAACACTGTTCCATCTTTCTCCCCAATGGTGGTATTGCCTCTAGAAATTACTCTATAGATGACATAATCTGAGGCTGAGCTTAGTCTTATGTGGAAATTTGAAAATTCTTTCCACCACTACACAGATAGCTGACCAGTGTTGGTCTCCTCAGTGCATCTCCTACCACCACTACACAGATCAAGACACTTCAACCTCTTCATTTATTAGTAAGTTTAGGTTTTGTAGCTGTTAATCTAAAACTTATCCTGTTATCCAAACTATATGGGGTCAGTTACATAAGAGTTTAGATTCTATAGATGATGACGTTGAGGTTTTGTAGCTGATTCTTGATCATTGCCTCTCTGTCCTACATTCCTCTGTTCAAAGGCCATACTTTTACAGCTTACAAATCAAAGAAAATTTCAACATTCTAAAGAAAATCTCCCCCCTGCCCCCAATACCTCTCCCATGCACACACAAATAACCATCCACCCACCCACACATGCAAATAGGTTCTAGGGCTGCTTCAAAACCTTGGATCTTTTCAAATTTAACACTCCAACAATTAGATCCAATTCCATGCACTAGACCCCACACCGGTGCACTAAGGGTCCAGTGATAACCACTATATAAAATTGACAATGTGATGATGTAATACCTTTTGGAAGTCAACTCCTGGGTAGACAATGTGACAGTTGGAGAGTTCTCTTATCTTTTCATCAATTGCCTGCAAGCAAAACTCAGTTGGAAGTAACAACGCATATTTCATCAGAAAATTGACACCAATAAAACCGGGAAGTTCTACTTGAATTCAAGACATCAAGAAATCAAAACCATGCAAAAAACAAAAGGTAGCCGGTCCTGTAAGGTAACTACCAAACAATAAGTTGATCTCATTGTATTTAAGATAGAGTTAAGAGAATTGCCCATAAGCGCATTTTCCAGATGTTACATTAAGAGTTTTCCACCATGCTAACACCCTCATGCTACTTCAATACAGAAATGCATTCTCCCTTTTTCAACTACATGAAAGTAAAAAGATAATGACACTGATGGAGCAAAGATTATCTTTTTACCTGCCTCTGCCGTCGAATCATGGTTGATAAATCAGTGTATGGAAGCTTAGGATCAATTTTGCATTCCATAAGGATTCCTCCATCGTAGTCTTTAATATACCTAAAAGGTGTGAAGTACATTTCATTTATTGCTTCACTTTCTAAGAAAAACTGAAGCACACATTCAGAAAAAAAAAAATCCTTATGGCTAAAACTTCAGGTAAAGGATATGATCAATTAATATAAAGAAGATTGTAGTAACACTGAGCCTCAAGCCCTCAACTAGGTTGAACTAAAACTTTTACAATTTTGAATAATATAGATGAAGGGGAGGCTATAATTCCAAGTACAGTGGGAAAAAATGCTCAAGAGAGAACCTTCATTAGCTAAGAGAAAAGTTTCAAGCTCATACGAGGAAAAAACCAGAAGGCCTGCATTAAATTTCCTTTTTTTCAGGACTCATATATTAAAGGACCAGAGGAAGAAGACCAATAGCCTCTTGGAAAGCACAATGAAAGAAATGAACTAAATAGTATAATAGAATACAATATTAAACAGTCTAATGTTATCAATTTGATTCATCATAATTAATTGTGTCAATAAATGCCCAATGCTTTAGTTAATTAGAAAGACTTTTCTCTTAGCGCATGGCTAGATTCAGCATGATTTGAGTGAAGATAAGCTATACCATAATAATTGGAGGGTATTTGTGCACCATCTCCAATTTGCATCTTTTTCAAAGTGGAGAGGATAAAAAGGTTAGCAGACTAGTCCACCATAAATGAAATACACCTATTGATCCAAGTCAGAAGGGCTGATCCCTAAATAAAAACAACTCTCTATTCCTCTGGCTGATGAATCCACAAACAGCTTGCTGATCTTTAGGCTCCTAACAAGGGTCAAGGGGCACTCGTCACCATCATGAATCCAACTAACCACCACTTGGAAGTTCTCCCTAACCTCTATCCTTGTATAACCTAGAGAGAATATCAACTACAGTTCCTGGAGTAATGACAGGAACTTGCTAGAATAGAGTCCTTTGTACTAATGGCAATTGGTCAGAGTAAACCAGTAAAGATCCCCGTTTTTGCTTCAAAAAGTACCTCCTGTAGAGAGAATAAGGGTTAATCTTGTCTTTTTCTATCCTTGGGGAGTATTGTTGTACCATATGTCTTATGTACTTTATCCTTTTCGTAAATATTCTTCTACTCTTTATTTTTAAGGACAAAACTGACCTTTTACATTCATATTCTTGTACTCTTTAGACACACACGTACAAACCCTAGTACCTGTCTGGCCTCTTCATTGTCACCTCCAACTCCTAAAGGTCCTAAGTTCCCAACCGAACAACCTTCAAAATTCAGTTGACAGTTCCTTGACAACATGATCAATGTTCTGAAATCAAACCTCTAGTGGGTGGTTAATGATGGGGCCCAATGTTTTTAAAATCATGCAATTCACGATTCGAATTGGACAATTCAAATCAGATCGTGACCAAAACAATTCAAATCGTAGTTAAGAATTGGATTTTTAATTAATTGTGTGAGTTATAACTTCGTTAGTTTGAATCGTAAATTGCAATTCATACATGATTCAACCAAGTTATGTCGAAAGTATATTTTAAGAGGAAAAGACTATTTAGTCCTTCCTCTTTTAATATCTCACTTGTTTTAAAGGGGTAACATTGCCATTTGATCATAAAACTTAAATATCCCCTTTCATCACTCGAGAGAAGCTTTCTAAAGATGGAAAAGGCTTAAGTGGGAGGCCAAGACCCTCCTCCATCGTGTATGTGAAGCTCCAAATCTCTGGCTTTGCACCAAAAGGTATGTATTTCTTTTAGTTTTTGATTTCTACTTTTTTTTGTTGCAAATGATTCCTACTGCTCTTTTTTTTTGTTTCTTCTATTATTCGGTTTTTCTTTTGGACGCCAAAAACAGGGGCTCCATCCCATTTTTTTCTCTTCTTCTTCTTCTTTGCATAAAAGCAAGGACTCTACCCCATTTCTTCTAACCTGTTTTTTTGCATGGAAACAGGGGCTCCACCCTATTTTGTTTTCTCATTTTTTGGGTTCACCAGTTCAAAAACAGGGGCTTTGCCCCATTCATTTTCTCTTGTTTGTATTTTATTTTCTTTGAAATGATGTTATCAAGCAACTCATGTTTTTTTAGAATTTATAATTTAATTTTTAAGAATTTAGAATTAAAATATGTCCATATTCCATAAACTGGTAAACATGATATCTTTATTTGTAGTGTGTCACAACTCTCAAATCTCAATCTCACTACTGTATATTTGTATTGCATTCATGCATTGATAATTGGCATGTATAGCTTTTTTTAATATGTATAGTTTTTGAGAGGTTTATGTATCTTTTTAGTTTTTTTTATAGTTTTTAGAAAATTCAGAAAAAAATCTTACGATTTACAATACAATTTGACTCAAACCTCTTTACAATTTACAATACGATTACAACTTTCAGAACATTGATGGGGCCACATAATACTATCTCTTGCAGTATCATCATTATGCTGAAAGCTTAAAATTCCTCTCTTACAAACCCAAGATTTGGCTTCCTCCTCATCTCAAACTAACCAAAGAATAGTTACTCTCAAAATCTAATAACTTTTGCTCTGTTAGTTGGGAAGAGGAGAAGTTTTTTTTTTTTTTTCTTGGAAAACTAAGGATGGGAGGGGACTGGGTTACGAGTGGACAAGAGTCGATCTTTTCACGAGCTATTCGAGTTCAAGCTCAATCAAAATTGAGCTTCAAGTTGAACTCAAGCCCAATATATAAGCTTATTCGCTAATCAAGCAGAGCTCAAACCAAATGAAGCTCAGCTCATGAGCCTAATCGAGATTATATTATATATAATATTTTAATTTTTATATGTACAATATGAAATAATTTTTATATGTATAATTTTTAATTTTTTATATGAAATTCCGCTCACTATCAAGCTTGAGCCAAGTTGAGCTCAAGCATATGAGCTTTTCATTTGAGCCAAATACAAGCTTGCTTTCTAGCTCGAATCAAGCTCAAGCTTGAACTCTAGCCTTATGTTTTTTGTCAAGCCGAGCTCAAATAATCTAATATTCAGCTCAGCTCGAATCCACTCCACCCCTAGGGGATACAGTGCTAGGTAAGTGTGAACCACATCCACCAACATTACCAGGTGAACCAGCTAGGACCTTCAAGCATATGGGCTTAAACAAGCCACTGATCTCAGTTGACAGCATCTTGTTGATACTAACCACACATCCAAAAAAAAAAAAAAGTTTGTGCAAAAACTAAAGGCAAAATGACAAGAAATTAGAAAGTGATGAATGGTCTTGTTGCTCCCCTAGTAAGAAAACACGTAGGGAACAAGACCCCCCAGCCCCCAATTGGAACATAACAAGTTTTAGTTTTCAAGTAAGCATCTCCAAGAGAAGTCCCTTATCTTGAAAAAATAGGTTCCAGATCTGAAAAAGGGTTAGAAAGAAAAGGTTGATAGGGTTTTCAGTAAGGGTGCAAGTCACATACCCAACTTGAAGAATTTACAGAATATCGGGCCTAGAATACAGGCCCATTCAAATTTTAGCCAATGCTCAACCCAAGCTTGCACAAGTTTCAGCCCTAATTTTCAGATTTAAGACAGAAAAATCTGCTTTAATTTGATTATTTAATTGCAAAGTTTTAAACAATGGTTAAAATAATTAATGACTAGAATAGTTTAAACATAAGAAGAGAATAAATAGCACAAGAATATAAAGTTGACTTTTGATTTAAAACTAATGGAAGCAAGTAGGTTTGTGCAAGTCTCTCAATGGAGGAAGTCTATGAAGATTGAAGCAAAAAGTTTCGTGTTCTATAGCTGCAGAACTATCGGGAAGATTACGCTCATGATCAGGGAGTTAAACATGTCGATGGTTATGCTCATAGGAGAAGAGATAGTAGAGTGGTTCCAAAACTTTGTAAGTTTACATGGTCCAACTTCCAAGAAAACCCTTTGTGCTCAAAGTTAGATAGATTACTATTCGATGTAGGTTGGGAAAACCATTAGGGAGATTCAGTTGCTAGAGCATTGCCTAGAGTTACTTCAGATTAGGCACTAAGTCCTTTTTGAGTAGCCCTACACTGTTCTAATTTGAAAACATGTGGTTATCCCATCCGAACGTTGTACAAAAAGTGGGGGAATGGTGCAGAGAAGAATTGGGAGGAGTGAAGTGGAAGGGGATAAAATTTCATAAGAAGTTGTAGAAATTGAGATTAAATATTAAGGAATGGAACAAGGATCATTTCAGAAGATTAGAGGAAAAAAGCTGAGTCTTATGACTAAAATTGAGGAATTGGATGAGGAGAGTCGGTCTAATCTCAATAAGGAAGAGAGAGAGAGGGAGGGAGAGAGAGAGAGAGGAGTAAAATGGAACTTGAAGAAGGATGTGTAAGAAGTGCTTTATGGGGAAGAGATCAGTTGGAGGCAGAAGGCAAGAAACAAATGGATCAAGGAGGGGGCTAAGAATACTAAGTTTCTCTTTCTCCATGCATTGACAAATGAAAGACTAGTATGGCCAAATTGGAGGTGGATGGGATAAAAATTGAAGGACTAGTATGGCCAAATTGGATAATGATACAGCCAGATAGTTGGAAAGAAACTTTGAAGAAGAGGAAATAAGGAAAGCAATTTTCTCGATGGATAGATCTAAGGCCCCTAGTCTAGACAGTTTCACCATGGCTTTCTATCATGATTGTTGGGATGTGGTGAAGGATGAGTTGTTTGAGGTGTTCTTTGATTTTGCAGATAGCCACATTGAAAGTCCGAGGATCAACGCCACATTCCTAGCTTTGATACCTAAATAGCTTGATGCAAGTCACCCAAAGGATTCCAGGTCCATCAGTCTAGTGACTAGCATCTATAAAACTGTTAACAAGGTCCTGGCCCTGAGAATTAAGGTTGTTTTTCTGTCAATCATTAATCAATACTAACGGTGACCGGTGCAATGCACGAGCTATTTTTTTAAAATGTATTTTTAAGGGGAAAAATGAAGTAACAGTGGCTCACCAAAGGTTTTATATATTCCTAGTTCTTTACATATAAAATAGTAGAAAAATAATTTTCTTTCCCATTTTAGTTATTGAGCTTCAAAATTATTCCTTTTTATATAGCCAAAAAAATGCTTAACATGAGATCAATAACCAATTTAAAAAACAATTTCAAAATTGAAATGATGAAGATAACCAAAGGCTCATGTTAAGTGATTTTTATTGTTGAACCAGAAGAATTCATGAAACAAATATACATTAAACTAATAAAAGAATAGAGAAAAACCTAATAACCCATGGAAAGGACAAATGGTTTCTATTTAGACTTTTATATAAGAAAAAAATTGGTTCACCCCATGAATTGGTGGGCAATTTTGGGTTTCGACATTAGTTTGGGTCAAATCTAGGGCTCATATTTAGATTGGCCCTTAACCTAATCCAATCAATCTAATTAATACCCCTACTTTATTAGATAGGACCAAAAGGGATTAAAAGTGATTTAAGAGGAAAAGAGGGATTTAATGGGGAGGGGAGATGTTACAAACATTGACTATTAAGATGAGAGAGAGAAAGAGAAGAATGGTGTTATTAGAGAGTAAATATGGAATTTATGAGAGACAATGAAGACCCATGAAGGTTTTAATTTTGCCTTGTTATATTTTTAATGATTTCACTTAAAAATAAATATGCACATGTGTGAGTAAGGAGAGTAGGATGAGGCACATGTGAGATCTGTGGTGAGAAGACTCCTCACCTCCCTTCCTCTACCACTAGTTGGCCCTTGACTTATTTAGGCCTTCCTCTAGGTGCTAACCTGAAGGAAAGTACTTGTTGAACTCCAATTTTAGAAAGGTGTGCCAAGAGGCTAGCAGCATGAAAGAGGAATTACACTCCTTGAGGGGTAGGATTACCTTGATAAAATCTACTCTTGCTAACCTACCGACTTATTATTTGTCAATTTTTAGGATACCTTGTTATAAGACAAGAAATTAGAGAACATTATGAAAGATTTACTTTGAAAGCCAAGAAAAGGAATAAAAAAATCACTTGGTAAAATAGGAATTAGCATGCAAAATTAAGGAAGAGAGAGGGTTGGGTATTGGAAACGTGAACAAGAAGAATATAGCACTGCTAGGAAAATGGTTGTGGAGATGGCCTTTGGAGAGGTAGTGGTATGGGGTTACTTCCAATATCCATAGCATATCAGAAAGCGGTTGGGATGCAGGTGTATCCTATAGAGCAACTTTGGCATAACCCTGGAAGGCTATTCACAACATTTTCCCTCTTTTCCCTCAATTTTATAAGGTATGAAATCTGTTCTAGGTATTCTGTTTGGTTTTAGGAAGACTTGTGGCCATAGTTTTCAAAGCACCAAGGTGAGGCTAGGCAACAAGGGGGCGCCTTGTCGCCTAGGTGATGGATTTTTTTAAGTAAAAAAACATATATCATTGGGTAGTTCCCTAGGCTCCATAACCATATTTCCTTAATAACTATCCATAATTTTCATAAGAAAAGTATAAACTTCATGTTTAAGCATAGAAAATCAACATATTCATGAGAAGAAAAAGAAGGAAGAAAAGAAAATTCAAAAAAAATAGGGGCTGAACCCTTATTTTTGTTATAGGTAAAGAAGAAAAGAAAAGGTGGAAGAAGAAGAAGAAGAAGAAGAAGAAGAAATAGATGTAGACAAAGAAAATATGTTGATTAGACAATTTTAAGTTCTTCCTTACTTAATGGTTAAGGTTTGTAAGTCTATGAGGGTTTAATTCAGCATTTAGCAATGTCTTGTTGATTATACCCTAACAAATAAAATAATAAAAACAAATTAGTATATAAATACACAAAATGAACATTTTAGTTTAATAATGTCTATTTTATAATTATAATCTCAAAGAATTAAGAATATAAAAGTATTTTATAACACAACATACAAAACTGCTTGGTGATTAGGCAAGGCAAGCCTCCAAGGGCGCCTTGTCGCCTAGGCATCACCTTGACAACTATATTTGTGCTTGGTTTTTCTCCTCTTAAGGACATGTTCCCTCCTTGTTTTCTATCTTTGTGTTTAAAAAGTTGCCCGTGTCAAATTTCAGTACTTCTATCCTTCCTCTGGGTCACAGATAGAGTTTTGGTTTTCATAGAGAATTAAGGGATGATAAGCCAATGATTGTAGCGCTAACCTTTTGCAATTACTTGATAAGGTCCACCTAGACCCTCCTAAACAAGAGAACAAAGTTTTCATACCACATCCTAAAGGTGCTTTATCTTGTGCCTCCTTTTATCAGCCTCTTTGCCAATCGGCCTCCCCCAGGTTTTCCATTCTACTTAAGTCTAGTGTAAACCAGTCCCCTAAAGTGTTTTTTGTTGAGAAGTGTGTAATGGGAAGGTTAATACAATGGGCACCTTGTAGAAAAGAAGACTTTTTCTTTGCTTATCCCCAAACTAGTGTATTCTTTGTAGATCAAATGGAGAAAGTTCTAATCATCTACTAGCATCTTGTTCATTTACTACAGATATTTGGGAATGGTTTTTTTTTTTTTTATGTGGAGGTGGAATTTTCCAATGAAGGTGAATCATCTCTCTAATCCACTTTTTGTGGCCTAAGAAACATGGAAGAACCATGTGGAGATGTAAAAGAGCAGCTTTAGTTTGGACCATCTAGGATGAAATAAATGCAAGAATTTTCTTAGAAAAAGAAACGAATTTGAAAACGGTAAAAGAATGTACTTGGACAAGGGCAATCCATTGGTTAAAAACTTTGGATACTTTCTCACCCTTCTCTTTTGATGACCTTCGGAGGAGTTGGTTTTAGGTGGCAAGAAGTCCCTCTAGAAAGGATAAAGTAATTATAGCCTGGAAGCCACCTCTAGAAGGTTTTGTAAAACATAATTTTGATTGGAGTAGCCAAGGCAATCTAGGCCTCCAGGAGTAGGGGGTATGGGACAAGGAAGAACATCCTTGCTCTTTTCTCAAGACCAATTGGAACGGGTAACTCTACTAGAGCTGAATCATTAGCAGTTTAGCAAGGAGTTCATATTGCAAGCAACTTGGATGTGCAGAATTTGATGATCCAAGGTGATTCTATGCTAGTAATGGGGTTGAAATATCTGAAATCTGTGAAATGAAGTTACAAAAATTGCTAGCAAGAAACATGACTTCAATATACATTGGGTGAGGACTGCTAATGCTTCTGCAGAACTTTAGCTAACGGTTAAATAGGGATACGTTGTATTGGGCTCAATTGTTAACTGATATTACTATTATTATGGGGGAGAGGTTGCATCTCACGCATCACACATCACGCCTCTCCTAGGGATGCTTGTACTAGATATTACTTTGATTAATAAAATTCATTTTACCTATAAAAAAATAAATAACACAAGAATGTTTTTATAAGTAAAAATAAATTTTATTAATCACTTGAAATAAGAATTACAAGCATCCCTTAGAGAGGCATGAGACGCTACCTCTCCCAATCTTACAAAAGGTTCCCAATTAGAACTGAACCCAATACAACCAGTTTCTATTCACCCCTTGTTTAGCTAGAATATATGCCATCCCATTAGCCAATCTTCTAACCCATTGTACTTCCGAGTTCATATTTCTAGTGAAACATTTAAACTTCTTCACTTCATTCCGATAACACCAAATTATAAACTTTGGGTCCTTCAGCATCCCACCACCAATTAAGAATCCCCTTCAATCACCAAATTTACCATGTTGAGTTCATTTACAATTTGAATCCATGTAGTGCAACAAGCAATTCAGCTCTAGAGTCACCCTCTCCTACAAGACCCAAGAACAAAGCAATGACATGTCCATCTTCATCTTTCAGCATCCCTCCTATTCCAAAGGGACTAGGGTTTCCTTGACTACTACCATCAAAATTTAATTTCAGGTCACCTTGAAGAGGCATCCACACTGAGTTTACTTTCTCCTTTTCAGAAGAGCTTCTTGCCACCTCCACCCAATTTCTCCATGTAACATTAAAAGAAAACTGCAAAAACGAGTCCACTGGTTCTTATCCAGTGGATTATTCTGGTCATCACGCATTCTCTCACTGCTTCTTTGCTTCTCTCCCTCCCTGAGAAGATTCTAGCATTTCTTTCTTCCCAAAAAGTCCATATGGATGCTACTATCACATATTTCCACATGATTTTTCCCTTGTTCCTATGCCAAACAAAAGTAGAGGGTCAAAAAAGCATCTTTACCTCAGTTGCCAGATTCCACTAGTACTCAAACAAAGAGAAAAAACCAATCCCAAATATCTCCAATAAATGGACGGGAGATTAACAGGTGATGACAAATCTCTCCATTGGATATACAAAGGATGCACCAGTTTGAGGAAACGCACATAAAGGGTCTTCTCTTTTGTAAGGTGACCATAGTGTTAATCTTCTCATTAACTACTTCTCAACAAAAGATTCCAAATTTAGGTGGAATGGGCCTACACCAAACCTCCCTAGCAAGAAAAGCAAGAAGGGGAGAGGGGAGGCAAATAGACTTAAACAAGGAAGCACAAAAAAAGACATTTAGAATGGGGAGTCCAAAAAACGTTTCTCCAGATCAAAGGGATCCAAACACACATGATCAAGGAGTCGTAGCAAACCAGTCAACGAGGAAGGTTCACCATCCCTTAAACCTTTGCAAAACCAAAAATCCCCAATTGTGGCCCATAGGAGGTATAGGGGTGGAAAAAAACATAGAGACACACTCATTTTTATACAAAGAACCAAAGTACAAAAAGGGAAAGAGAAAGAGATCCTTGAGATGAGTAGAGCCAACCTAAACATCCTTCCAAAACGGAACTGAAACCCCTAAACATGCACCTATTAGAGATTGTATGCCCTTAGCTCCAATCAGAATGATGTACATTATGACATTTAATGTAAACGAATAAACTACATATTTGATTCATGTTATCATGGTGTGTTTCTGTGTAATACCCTTAAATTGGACATATATGAGACTCGTGTTAGTTTAGAATCTTTACAGCAGTTGGATAGATCTTGGGAGATTTATCCTGCCAAGGCTAACACTGATGTGCGGCCAAGTTGGTTGGGGTGGTTTGTCTCAACTGCCAGGGTGAGACCTGAGGTACATGTAATGTGGGTTTTCTTGAAACCCTGAACCAAACCAAAATTCCAATATTGCCTTGGACCTTGGAAATAGATGGGCAAAACTGGAATTTACACCTAACCCCTAGACTCGACTATGATACTACACTAGGTGTCGGATTGGGCTGTCTTTGATGTGCCAATCAGTGAGATCCTTAGAGGGGTCAAAACCTGGGTATGTTGGGACAGTTCGAGAATTCATCTAAGTGGGTGATCATAGTGACGGGATCAGCCCCTTTGTCGGAAGAAGTGAATGATCGGGGATGCACTCTCTCTAATGGAAACCAAAACTGCCGGCAGTCGATTTCAACCGTTGAAATTTGTTTTGCAAAATATATTTATATAGAGATATACATATATATATGTCTATATATTATGGTTTCAAAATGTTTGCAAAANTTCAAAATGTTTGCAAAAGGTTTTAATTCCCGGGATCCATGTGAGTAGAGAGTGCAGCACTGTACCTTGCAGCCGAGGGAGAGGCCCTCTCTTGTCGGGCAGTGTTTGATCATTATGGGCTGAGAGGTTAAGTGTAAGACCATTGAAGGTAATACCTGATGGGCTAATCTTGCATCTGCACACAATCCTTGGGTTTTCATAAGGTGGTTGGACCCAATGACCATTTAGTGTAAATGTTGGGCCCGTTAAGAGCCCATGGTGATAGACTCAAGGGTTCACTGTCTCCTACAGTGAATTCAGCCAGGCCTTGTAACAAAGGCTGGGTTGAACCCATGTGGCTGAAGTGTAGATTAATGTTTGGGTCCCACGCCATACAAGGAAAGCCAACTGGACAGCAAATTAAGAAGGCTAGTGAGAACATAGACTTAATGGGCCTAAAGCCCAATTCGAACTGGCTTAATAAGATTAATTAAATGGGGGCGGTTCTGGGATTTGGATCAACTGATAGGATAAGGGATTATCCCTATCCACTTAAAGAGTCCAGATCCAAATAAAGATTTGGATCAGGAAACTCCTAATTAGATTATGAAGGCTGATCTTTATCTACAGATAAGATAAGGGATTATTCTTATCTCTTAAAAAGAGTCCAGATCCAAATAAATGATTCGGATTAGAAAACTCCTAATGGGATTAAGACATCCTCTCTTTAAGGTTATAAATAGAAGAGCAGGGCGAACCTCCAAATCATCTAACAGTCTGCTGAATTAAGAGAAAAGACAATATACAGTTCGACAACTTTTGTCTTCTGCTTTTGTTCCTGCTCTTGCCGCCCTACCCAATTCAATCTCCACTAGTGGGAATGATCAAGAACGGTTCTTGATATTGCCTTTTGCTAGAAGAGGCAATTTGAAGCCGTGCTCACCAGCCCTCCATCATATTCTTGTTGAAGAATTCGGTTCTTGCTAAAGAACTGCCCTATTGATTCTGCTTCACCACGCATCGTGTTATCTTCGGTGGAAGCAGCCTTTGGTCTTCTCCTAGGGCGTGAACACCTTCATTAGTGGTTTACTATTACTCCGTATCAGGTATATTCCTCTACATTTTGGTTTCAGATATGGTCCGGTTTGGTTTCAAGATTGATCCTTGAAAATGCAGTTTTCTAAAATAAGGAATGTGATTCCCACATGGGAGAGAGAAATTTTTGAAATTTCGCCCAACCTTCCTACAAGGTTCAGCCATCCATATGATGGATCGATCATCCCTTCAGTGGTATCAGAGCCAGGTTAAATCTTGAACCAAATTAAACCAGATCTGGATCTACGCAAATGGGCAGAAGGTGTTCTACCCGATTTGCGAAGCTAACGTTTTCTCGGAAATTTGTTCCCAGTTTTTAGGCGATTGATCTGAAATTAAATCTTTATGAATCTAATTAATATTTAGAATTGTTCTATATATTTTTCTTGATTTTTGGGCTGTTCGTATGATGGAGATCGAATTCTTTAATGGCGCAAGAAATCTTGCGCAGCTGCTGTTCTGTTCATTCTTTGTCAGTAATTATTTTTTTTTTATTTTTAGACGAAATGTATAGGAATTTAAATCTGATGTAATATTAAAAGAAAAATAGGCTTTCTATTTTATTTCATTCGATGATGAAGCAGATTACGCATAGGAGAAATTTTCGCAGATTTGGGTTCAGCCATCTGCGATTTGCACTTTTGGAAACTACATTTTGCGATCAAATCGGGCAAGAAGAAGAGCAAGGCAAAGAAGAAGCCTCAAAAGAAAATTAGCAAGCCCAAAAGGCAAAGGAAGGACAAAGCATCAGATGCTTGTCACTTCTGCAAGCAAGCCGGCCACTGGAAGAGGAACAAGGTAATTTCGAATCCTTTGTCATAGAAACCAATATGTTGGCAACTTTTGCTTCATGGTGTATTGACTCCGGGGCTTCTACTCATGCATGTAATACATTGCAGGGGTTTAGGACAAGCAACTGAGTGACGAAGAGGTGATTCTTTACTTGGGGACTTCTGCAAATGTTGCAGCTACAGCCATAGGGACTGTAGAATTGTATTTCAGAGAATGATTAATTACATTAAAAGATTCTCTTTATGTACCCAATTTAAGAAGAAATTTGATTTTTGCTTCAAAACTGTGTGTGGATGGATATTCTATTCTCTTTATTAATATTATTACTATTAAAAGAAATAACAAATTCCTCACATACGGAGAACTTGAGAATGGTCTCTATGTTCTCCATCCTTCTCTGGAAACAAATATAACCGAAACTACGTCGAATAATAACCCCTAGAAAAGAACTCGTGATACAGTTTATCCCACGTGTCTGTGGCATTACCGACTTGGCCACATTAACATAGACCACATCACAAGGTTGGTAAAGGATGGTCCTTTGGATTTTCTAACTGTAGAAGATCTTCCAACCTGTGAACCTTGCCTTCAAGGTAAGATAATAAAGCGTCCATTTAACAGTAAGCCTAAAAGATCGATAGGCACACTTGACATTATACATACTGATGTATGTGGTCCCATGAATGTTAGGACACGTAACCAGCACGTTTACTTCATAACATTTACCGATGATCACTCTCGGTATGGTTACGTATACCTAATGAGACATAAATCCGAATCTTTTGAAATGTTCAAAAAATTCGGACAAGAAGTCGAGAAACAATTAGGGAGAGAAATTAAGACCCTTCGATCAGATCAAGGTGGCGAGTATCTCTCTGACAAATTCAGGGACTACTTAAAGGACAATGGGATAGTATCACAACTAGTTCCTCCTGCTACACCACAGCTAAACGGTGTGTTAGAAAGGAGGAACTGAACTTTATTGGATATGTTCCGATCACTTCTCGTACACTCAAAACTACCCACATCCTTTTGGGGTTACGCATTAGAGACTACGATATACGTGCTGAACCGGATTCCAACCAAATCCGTTCCGAAGACTCCCTAGGAGCTTTGGACCGATAAGAAACCAAGTGTGAGACACTTGAAGATTTGGGGTTGTCCGGCACATGTTAAAAGAACGAGTGCTGAAAAACTAGAATCCAAGACTAGTCATTGCCTATTTGTAGGCTACCCAAAAGGCTCTGTAGGGTATTTGTTCTATGACCCAGGAGAATAGGTGTTATGTAGTCGAAATGCCCATTTCTTGGAAGAGGAATACATCCTGAACAATCATCGTCAAGAAGTTGTTCTTAATGAGGAGAGCTCAAGGGTAGTGGGAGATGTCCCACAAGCTCCAATTAATAACCAACCTAGGTATCAGGGATTCCAGGCCTCCAGTTTGTTACGGCTATGACCAAGAAAGTTACTTGGTGGAAGCCACGACCAGTGAGGAGGACCCCGTGACTTATACGGAAGCTATGTTGGACATAGATTCCTTGAAGTGGGTAGATGCCATGAGAGTAGAGATGGACTCAATGGAGACCAATGGAGTCTGGACTCTGGTACATACGCCCCCTGGGTAAAAGCAATTAGTTGCAAATGGATCTATAAGAGGAAGAAGGGACCCGATGGTAAGGTTGAGACCTACAAGGCTCGTCTTGTGGCGAAAGGGTACACTCAGAAAGAAGGAATCGATTATGAGGAATCCTTTTCGCCGATGGCCATGCTTAAATCCATTAGAATCCTACTATCTGTAGCAGCGTACCATGATTACAAGATTTGGCAAATGGATGTCAAAACTGCGTTCCTGAATGGAGATCTTAGTGAATGATGTGCATGCTTAAATCCATGCTTAAATCCAGGGTGTCAATGCTGCTAGCTGTAGCAGCGTACCATGCTTAAATCCATTAGGATCCTGCTAGCTATTAGATAGTTGTATGCCCTTAGCTCCAATCAGAATGATGTACATTATGAATTTATTGTAAATGAATAAAGTACATATTTGATTCGTGTTCTTGTAGTGTGTTTCTGTGTAATACCCTTAAACTGGACACTTATGAGACTCGTGTTAGTATAGAATGTTCACAACCGTTGGATAAGTCTGGGGAGATTTATCTTGTCAAGGTTGACACTGGAGTGCTACCAAATGTTGGGGTGGCCTGTCTCAGCCACCAGGGTGAGACCCAAGGCACATGTAGTGTACGATTAATTGAATCTTTGAACCAGACCAGATTTCCAGTATTGCCCTGGACCTTGGAGATTGATGGGCAAAACTGGAA
>NW_010729333.1:494193-504880 GCF_000365185.1 Nelumbo nucifera
GGTGTCTAGTAGGGCATCGGTTTCTGGAACAAACTCCCCTTGGGCCCTACAACCAAGGGAAACCCTAGATACAGACCTTGTTGTGTTCTACGGTCAGCCCTAGGGTTTCTTCACAGTGGCCAAGATAGGAGAGAGAGAGAAAAAAAAGGAATAGAGAAGAGCAGAAAAAAGTGACGACTGTAACCAGACAGACGGATTAGTGCTCAGATACCATGTTTGCTGGAACACAGCAGCCGAAGAAGAAGAAGAAGAAGAAGAAGAAGATTTGAGAAAGGCAGCATACTCACTTCAGTCAGCCCTATAATCTAATATAGATGATTATAAAATAATGTTACATGAATGGACTAGAATGCCCCTGATTAGTGATAGGACACCTAGACAAATAAAACAAATAAAACATTAAACAAATTTAGGCCCAATAACTAAGAACTTAAGACACAAATATGGCTAACATAAACACTAAAACAGCCGAACCAACAGGATCTATCTGCTTGGAGAGAGTTCATATTGGAAGATAGTGAAGATAGGAAGTCTTTTGTTTCTCAGTCTGTTAGTCAGGTTATGCTTTGGCATAATCAGTTGGGTCATTTATCTTTTCAGTCTTTGAAGAATTTGTTTCCTGATTTATTTGACTCTGTTCAGATGTCCAATTTGAGATGTGAGAGTTGTGAGCTTGCAAAGCATTGTACAACATCTTATTCATTGAGTAATAAAAGAAGTAATAATCCTTTTGATATTGTGCATACCGATGTTTGGGGTCCTTATCACATCACTGCTATGGGGGGTATAGATATTTCTTGTTGTTTGTTGATGACTATACCTATTTTTCTTGGGTTTACCTTATGCGTTCTCGAGATGAGGTTCATGCTTTGACCCGGATCTTTCATCAAATGATTTTAACCCAATTTGGGGTCAAAATCAAAATCTTCAAATCTGATAATGTGAAAGAATACTTTACCAACCAATTAGCCTCTTATTTGCTTGACCATGGGATTATCCACTAAAGTATTTGTCCTCATACACCACAACAAAATGGGGTTGCTAAGAGGAAGAATAGGCACATATTAGAGGTGGCCAAAAGCATCATGTTTAACTCAAATGTGCCTATTTGTTTCTGCAGAGATGCTATTCTTATAGCAATGTATCTCATTAACTGAGTTCCTTCACGGGAAGTGTTTTAAAAGCGAAAAGGCGCACAAAATTAAAAAAAAAAAAAACATGTAAAAATTCTAAGAAATCAGGAAAATATCAAAAAACAAAGTTAATTACTTAATTATTAGCTCAATTGGTTAGAATTAGATAGTTAATTATTAGACATTACTCATTAGAGGTAATGTAATCAGCTTATCAGAAATCTGAAGTTAATGAATCAGGAAATGATCAATCTTGAATCTACTTATCTACAGAAATAAAAATTAGAGATAAACTCATAAACTGATAAAGTATGAAATCAGCAATGGTTCAATATAAAAATTAAGAAATCAGCATGATTAAATATAAAACAATTATAGAATATGCAAAATGTAATCAGCATTAGATATAAAAGAATTAAAGAATATGCAATCAGCAATGATTCAATTGGTTAATCAGGAAAATATGCAATAAGTAGTTAAGTACAGAATTAAGAAATCAGCATTAATGAAGTTAACACTTAAAAGACACTTACCTCTTGGTATCATTATCCTCTCCATGGCTCACACCGTTACACTCACACGTAACAAAATCAATATAAAAATTAATCATTTATTGTAATAAGCAAGTAAGGAATAAGATTTGAAAAATATTTCAAAAAACAAGCTATATATTAAGTATTTAAATATGCAATATTAATTTTCTAATATCAAAAAAAGGGTTCTTTTATCAATCATCATTCCAGCATTGCATAACCTATACAAAAAGCAAGTTTACTGCCTAAGTGCCTATACAAAATCTCAAAATCATATATCCTCATATGTCCATTGACTCCATTGATCCATTGTCTTGATTCTTTTTTCCTCACTCCAGCATTCATTCTTCCTCATCATTTCCCTCTTCTTCATTTGGAAATTCCATATTATCTTCATACTCATCAGATTTGTAATCATTGATATTCTCCTCTTCTGTTTCTTCTTCTATGTCAAGTTCATCTTCATCTTCCAAATGAAATTGGGAATTTAATGTGCTAGGTCTTCTGGAATTGGTTGCCTCGGGCCACTTGGCTCGTAACTGTGAAGTTGAGCTTGAGCCTCTAGATCTTGTATATCTTAGTGGCTCTTCAACTCTAGAAGCACGAACAACATCTCCCCATGTCAATGAATCACCATCATCAAATACCAAATCATCTTCAGCCCCATCCATCTCTCCCAATAAACCATTCATTACTTTCATCAATATCTTTTAGAGAGATGGGATCGGTGTAACTACGGGAATCAAAACTCTCTTTCAACATCTGGTTGAACTTAATAATCACCAAATCATTTAATCGCTTTTGATCCAAGCGATTCCTCTTTTTGGTATGAATCTGTGAATTAATAAAATAGCATTGAATTACTAAAAAATTCGAAATTTAAATGTAAAATATAAATATAAGATAAATTACACGAGTAAATTTATTAATGACATACATGCTCAAACAGACTCCAGTTCCGCTCGCAACCAGATGCACTGCATGTCAAACTAAGAATTTTGATAGCAATTTTTTGTAGATTTGGAGTTGAAGCACCAAATGTTGTCCACCAATCAGCTGAAAAATATAAAAATTAACTAAATGAGCAAATTTACTAAATAAAAATAGCAATTATTAAAATAACTAAACCACAAATATTAATTGACTATATATGAAATTATGAATATTTACCCGGTGCTTTTATCTTTCCCTGCCAAATGGCCATGTTATTACTAAAAATCCCTTCTGCATTCTTATACATTGATAATTCATCAATGGTTGTATTCCACTTGTTCTTGTCACTTTCAAACATCTGGATTACTTTATAAAGGCCATTTATAATCTCTTCATCTGAATCAATTCTTTCCGCATCATCATAATAAAATTGAGGGTTTAAATAGAAACCAACCGCATGAAATGGTTGGTGGAGCTGACAATCCCATCTCCTATCAATAATCTCAAAAATCTCTGATATCTTTTCCCTTTTACCATCAAATGCCTTCAGAATTGCTTCCTTTGCTCTATCAACAGCCTCATAGATGTAACCCATAGCCGGCTTGTTTTCACAATCTACCAAGCGTAAGACACAAACAAGAGGGCTGCATACCTTAAGAATATATACAATGTTATTCCAAAATGAAGGCATCATTGCTGTCTCTACAACCCTTCTACCCTTGGCTTCCTTTGCCCACTTGCTATCACTCCACTCAATACAATTGAACATCTCCCTCAAGTTCCTCTTTTGCTTAAAAATGCTTTGTAATGTAAGATAGAAAGTAGCAAAGCGGGTTTTGGCCGGCTTAATCAATTCCCTTTGACTTGTAAACTTTCTCATCAAGTTTAATAGGCCCGGATGGTTGTATATGTATCCCGTTAGTGCTAATAGCCCTCTCAATAGTCCTCTTGACAATAGGTAACTTTTCAATGTCTTCCAGAATAAGATCCATACAATGGGCAGCACACGGTGTCCAAGTTAAATGATGATACTTAGCCATCAAATATTTTCCTAATAACACAAAAAAAAATAATTTTAGAAACAAAACAATAAAAACTAAGCAAAAGTCATAATTTCTAAAGAAAAAAAAAAAAAAACAAGTTAGAAAATTTACCTGCCAAAACATAGTTTGAAGCATTATCAGTAATCACTTGAATGACATTCTTTAAAACAATCCTCTCAACCATCTTCTCAAGTAAATTAAACAACTTCTCAGCTGTTTTTATATCACCCGATGCATCGATGCTTTCTATGAACATCGTCCCAGCACAGCTGTGGACCAAAAAATTGATTAGGGTTCTATTCTTTCTATCGGTCCATCCATCAGACATTAGAGAACACTCCCACTTTTCCCATGCCTCCTTACGATGCTATAATAATGTCTTCGTGTATTCAACCTCCCTTTTCAAGAAAGGAACCCTTGCTTCATAATAGTTTGGGATCTTTAATCCAGGCCCAAATTGCCCAATTGCTTCCACCATAGCTTCAAAGCTTTTCAAGCGAATGGTATTTAAGGGAATACCCGCTTGATATAACCACCTAACAATACGTATGCAAGCTTGTTCCCTCCCTTTGTTATATGTTTCAGTGATGGTGGTTTGTTTCATTCTTTTTTGTTCCCTTCTCATCTCTACAACTTGCTTTGGACTAGGTGTTGTCAAAAACTTATCCATAGGCCCTTTTTGTCTTTTAATGGGTGGCTTGGAACTTGATCCAGCAGATGTAAAAGGCCTAGGACATGAATTAGAACAACCACCAACACCATGAAATCAGAGATCCTATCCCTTTCTTCAATCATCATGTTCTCTTTTATCGTTCTTTTCTTTTGCATATATCCCAAAATTTCCTCCCTAACTTCTTTAGGGCACTTGATACATCCTTTAACATTCCTCCTACCACCAACAATGTGCTCTTTTGCCCTATAAATTCCTCCATTAGTCACTTTTCCACAGGATTTGCAAGTGACTGAATTTGTATTATTAGGGTCTTGTAGAGAGCAATACTTCCATGCTGGATCTCTCCTACCACTACTAGTTTCATGAGAAGTATTGCCTTCATCCATATCTAGTTGTACAAAAAAAAGAGGAAACTAAATTAATATTTAATAATCAATCAAAATAAAAATATATAATAAAACAAAAACAAATCAACTAAAATAGCTAACCAAGGAAATACCGAAATAGAAATCAGTAATGCTAATGCATAATGCTTAATTTCTTTCTTTTATTTTTATTTAAAGTTCATTCAATACTTCAATCTGTATTCTGTATTTCTGTAACCAGAAGTTCAGAAAATAATGCAACAAAAATAGAAAATTGAAGTACTGAACTGAACTGAAAGTCTGAAACAGAAGTTCAG
Source organism: Nelumbo nucifera (assembly GCF_000365185.1). The sequence goes on from NW_010729333.1 coordinate 499,191, forward strand.
ACAGACCGGGGCTGGGAGCCCTGTTTTCGTGTAAAAAAAGAATGGAAAAAAAGAGAAGAAGAAGAAGAAGAAGAAAGTGGGGGAAGAAAGAAGCAAAGAAAAAACTAAAAATAAAAAAAGAAAGGGGTCGAGCCCTGTTTTCCTATTTTCAAATTCAAACTAATATTTGCTACTGATAAAAAAAATATTGTGTAACAGTGGGGAGGAGCCCCTGTTTTAGTGTGAAACAGGCATGGAAAGAAGAAGAAGAAGAAGGGGGCGGAGCCCCTGTTTTACTATAAAAATATTTTAGAAGAAGAAAGACAATGAAAAAAATAAGTGGGCAGAGCCCCTGTTTTTCTATGAACAAGAACTGAAAAAGGAGGAGAAGAAGAAGAAGGAGAAGGAGAAGAAGAAGAAGAAGAAGGGGCGGGCAGAACCCCTATTTTCAGTGTAAAAAGAGAAGAAGAAGAAGAAGAAGAGGAGGATGGAGCCCCTGTTTTACTATAAAAATATTTTAGAAGAAGAAAGACAATGAAAAAAAAACAAGAGTGGGCAGAGCCCCTGTTTTTCTGTGAACAAGAAGAACTGAAAAAGGAGGAGAAGAAGATGAAGGAGAAGGAGAAGAAGAAGAAGAAGAAGAAGAAGAAGAAGAAGAAGAAGAAGAAGAAGACGAAGGGGGTGGAGCCCCTGTTTTAGTGTGAAACAGACAAGGAAAGAAGAAGAAGAAGAAGAAGAAGGGGGCGGAGCCCCTGTTTTACTGTAAAAATATTTTAGAAGAAGAAAGACAATGAAAAAAAACAAGAGTGGGCAGAGCCCCTGTTTTACTGTGAACAAGAAGAACTGAAAAAGGAAGAGAAGAAGAAGAAGGAGCCGGGCGGAACCCCTGTTTTCAGTGTAAAAAAAGAAGAAAAAAATACCTGATGATGATTGCTGAAAGCCTGAAGGCCCTGAACGTTGGAGTTGGTCGTCCGACTGAGAGATAGCCTCTGATAGAACTTCGAAGGTGGTTGTTCGATTGAGAGATGGCCTGAACTTGTTGATAAAGAAGAACGTGGGGGCTGAGGGCTTGAGACTTCGACTGATACTAGGAGTCTGATAAGCCTTGCATGGTAAGTTTTTTTCTCTTGAGAGGGTCGTGACTTTCTTTCGTATTTTCTATATCATATCCCAACCATTTTGGTACATAAAAGGAAATAATCTATACATATACGATTATAATCTATCTATAAAAGTCAATTTAAAAACAAATAAAAAAACCAAGGGAAACCAAACATAGGCACACGCTTGGACCACCTGGCGCCTGGTCTGAGGCGCACACCTTTGGCGTAGAGGCGAGCACCTTACTAAAGTGTAGCCGCCTTGACCCATGCGAGGCGCCAACTCTCGAAAACGCCTCACCTTGCGCCTCAGGTGCACCTTTTAAAACATTGTTCACGGGTTCTTGACATGAAGCCTCCATTTACCCTCCTATACCCTGATAAAAGACTTGTTTACTATTCTCCTTAAAACCTTTGATTGTACTTGCTTTGTTCAGATTCTTGGACCTTATCGTTCCAAATTTGATCCTAAGGCCTCCAAATGTATTTTTCTCGGTTATACACAAACTCAAAAGGGATATTGCTGCTATGAACCCACTTCTAGGAGAAGATTTGTCTCTACAGATGTCACTTTCCTCGAGGATGTACCCTATTATCCTAGGGTTTCTCCTCAAGGGGAGAGTAGTGAGTGTGGGGTTAACTCATCAAAAGCTCCTTTACCTGTTCCATTGAGTGATGAGGGATGTAATGGGGAGGGGTGTCAGAGGTGTCAGGATTTGAGAATCCATCACAGGCGGTGGAGGCAGGTTGATTTCGGTCATCAGTAGTCCAGGCCAGCCCCAGTTCCTTCTGCGGATCCAGATCTAGGTACTACAGTTCATTTATCAGATCCAGGTTCCACTAAGATACCTTCCACTGTTGAGCCCTTACCTCCTTTGGATGACCTTGACTTCCCCATTGCAGTCCGTAAGGACAAACGGCGTTGCACCACATCCACAGCTCACTGCGTTTCCCATTTCTTGTCCTATGATCACCTGCCCCCCTCTTCCAGGTCCTTCCTCACATATATTGTTGATATTCCTATCCCCAGAACAGTGCAGGAGGCCTTGCGAGTTCCTAAGTGGAAAGATGCAATGAAGGTTGAAATGGATGCTCTTTTGAGGAATAATACTTGGGAGCTAGTTGACCAACCTAAAGGGAAGAAACCGGTTGGATGTAGATGGGTATTTACTATGAAACATAATGCTAATGGTTCCATTGAAAGATATAAGGCTCGGTTAGTTGCAAAGGGATTTACTCAGACTTATGGTATAGACTACTTGGAGACTTTTGCTCCAGAAGCAAAGATGACCACTATTAGAGTTTTATTGTCCCTTGCAGCCATACTCTTGGCCCTTGTTCCAGATGGATGTTAAAAATGCCTTCCTCAATGGAGACTTGCGGGAAGAAGTCTACATGTAGTTGCCCCCTGGATTTTATGATGCAAAAATAGGAAAGAAGGTTTGTCAGTTGAATAAAGCCTTGTATGGACTCAAACAGTCCCCCAGAGCTTGGTTTGATAGATTCAGACAAGCCCTTGAAAGATTCGGTTACGTACAAGCCCAATCAAACCATACGTTGTTCATTAAGAGAGTGGACTCTTCCTTGACCTTGCTTGTTGTATATGTGGATGATGTTGTAGTGACAGGGAATGATAACGGTGAGATTGAGTCTCTCAAACAACTCTTTCATCAAGAATTTGAGGTGAAAGATCTGGGAGAGCTACGATACTTCTTGGGTATTGAGGTAGCTAGATCTAAACATGGGATTTTTGTTTCTCAAAGAAAGTATGTTCTAAATTTGTTGGAAGAAACTGGAAAGTTAGGTGTTAAGCCTGCAAATACACCTATTGAACAGAATCACAAGATCAGTGCAGAGGGTGGAAAGCAACTTGAAGATAAAGTTATGTTCCAACGATTAGTTGGAAAACTCCTCTATCTTTGTCTCACACGACCGGACATCAGTTATGYGGTCAGCGTTGTCAATCAGTATATGCACTCTCCTAGGACTACTCACTTATTTGTAGCTGAGAGGATATTAGCATATTTGAAGAGGTGCCCAGGTAGAGGTATACTATTCAAGAATAATAATCACATGAAGATAGAGGTTTATACAAATGTTGATTGGGTTGGGAGTGTTGATGATAGAAGGTCTACCTCTGGATATTGTGCTTTGTTAGGAGGTAACCCGGCCTCCTTGAGGAGTAAGAAGCAAATTGTTGTTTCTTGTTCTAGTGCAAAAGCTGAATACAAGTCCATGGCTAATGGTGTGGCTGAAATCCTATGGTTGAAATCACTATTTGAGTTGGGTATTGCTTATGAGAAGCCCTTAATGCTGCATTGTGATAATCAGGCTGCTATTAATATAGCTCATAATCCGGTACAGCATGACAGAACTAAGCATATTGAAGTAGACCAACATTTTGTCAGAGAAAGGGTTTCATCTCAAGAAGTGTGTCTTCCGTATATAACCTCCAGCATGCAGCTCGCAGATCTTCTCACCAAGGCTGTTCCAAGGAAGAACTTAGAGGCAGAYCTATGCAAGTTGGGAATGACAAATATCTATTCCCGACTTGAGGGGGAGTGTAGAGAACACTGATGTGGACCCCCCTAATGCAGTCCTCACAGTGTTCGTATGGCAACAATATTTCTGTTAGATATGACAGTGTTAGTTGGTAGTTATTTCTTATTCTATTTGCCATGTAAGCAGTAAGGGCAATTCAGACCTTTTACAGTTAGCCAATAGTTATATAAATACTAAGAATGGGTCGGCAGAAATTATGACCTTCCCTCTCTCTTTTCTGAAACTCTCTTCGTGTACCTCTTCTCTTCCTCTCTTCTCTTCTTCTCCTCTTCAATTTTGCATCATTTTTCTTTTTAATTCAAGACTGATTATAGTCTAGATCGACTACTCACCTTTTAAAACACTGCTCACCATACTTGAAGGAATGAAATACAATTAGAAATGGCTACAGTGTCTTTTTTTATGGAAGGACACCTGGTGTGATAACTGGTCACTTATTGCACCAAGTCAACACTCTTCCAAATTCTCAAGGATAAAGGAGCAGTAGTAGAGGCTCAATATGAGATTAGAGGAAATGAACCTTTATGGATCTCAAAAATTCAAAAGGAATATAAAGAGGGAATATGGTCAACATATTACAGAAACCCCAATATTGCAAACCAGTGGTGGGAGCCATAGATACAAGAATCAAGAAGCAAGACAAGTAGGCAATGTTCTGTTATATCTTTTTTAATCACATTTGTAACCCAGGTTGGAGCTCTTTCCCCTGCAAAAGGTTGCCTTCATGATGTGGATAATTGTTTTAGGGTAATGTGTTACCAGGGATAAAATTCATTAGGTATGGAGATACTTGAAACAGGATGGTTCCTCTATGTAAAGTCGACATAGACATTGCATACCATCTTCCATTCACCACTCCTTGCTTCTGCAATATGGTCTCATTTCTGCCATTTAATCCATAGGAGAGTTTGGACAATTTACCATCTTGGAGCGTTTTCCAGTGTTTCCTTCTTTAGGGCAATAACAACAAGAAAACATTCCCCTCATACACCTCCAGTCAAAGTAATATGGTTGGACCCCACAATCCCACATTAAAGCTTTCTACTAGGAAGTAATCCATCTAAGATCAACACTTGTGAAAAATGCAAAATAGAAAGCTGTATTGGGCTTTATCATCCCACATCTTCTTCGTCTATAACACAAGCTGTGAAACCACTAATAATCTGTTAATCTCTTTCCCTTTGTTAGCAGCATTTGGGACCATTTCTTTACTTTTGACTGTAGGTGGCTCCTCCCCACTACCCTTAATAGAGGCAGATGCCTTGTTTGTGACTAGCTGCTTCTCTCCTGGAGAGAAAACGAGGAAAATTCTGTGGAGGTTCATAAAAGCTGACACTTTGGTAGAACATAACTTCAAGGTGGCAATAAGGTGGCTCCAAAACAGCAGCCTAGGACCAAAGTTCAAAATATTGATACAGGCCAATATGTCGGATGAGACGTATCGGCCTGTATCTTTAGTTGCTTTTATTTAGTTTTTCTCCAAACCGGTTCAGGGGGGTCAGTTTTAGGCCCATCTACCGCCCAAAGCAGGTCAGACCCGAAACACTTAGTACAGGGGCGTATCGGAAGGTCACCAATATGATACATATCGGCCAATACGTGACAAAATTTAATCCATGCCGAGGACCTTGGCAATACAACCACACAATCAGGCACATAAAGCAGTTGGCTGAAAGAATGGGTACAACCATCGGGTTCAATGATCAGCTAATGAACTAGCCAAACAATGTGCACAAAGGGTACAATTTTTTTTTTTTTTTTTGATAATTCAAAGGGTACAATTATTTTGGTGAATACCTCATAGGGGATATGCTGTTAAAAGGAAAGGATGTAAAGAATGAGATTATGGGTTAAGCTATCCTATTAATTAGAAAGCACATCTGCTGCAACTGTGGTCAAAGACTCCCTTGCTACCCGCCAATGAAACATTGACAGGTTAGTGATTGAAATAAATTCAAATCATCAATTGAACTGATTTTTAATTTCCACTGCTGGCATGCCCATCTTTCTTTCTTTTTCTTTTTTTTTTTTTTTTTTGGGGGGGGGGGG
>NW_010729333.1:504905-588951 GCF_000365185.1 Nelumbo nucifera
CATATTTGTTGATGGAGTTCAAGGTACATATTCTTTTATACATCATTTTATCTCACAATTAATAAAATTTTCAACAGCTATTATAATATCATGTACACATTCTTTCAGGATTAACTAATAAATTAAGTTCCTATTGCTGATAAAAAGAATTCAGCAGTAACTCCGTAAAGCATGAAATTCTTGACATCTCTGCTTCCTTTTATTGCTTTTTCAGATGGACACCAAGGAATCTTATTTTTTTTACTGATGCATTAGCTAAAAGTGGGGTGGGATGGAATATGCTGTATAGTTAAGAATTAATGATTTCATTGATTACTCTTTGGAATATTGGAGGCTTCCCTTCCTTTGCATTAGAATCCATTAATTACTGTTGCTGATCAATGAGCTGCTGCTATGGAATATGACTCTTGGGATCCATTTTATTTGAACCAGAATGGAATCCATAATTGCTCTACTTGTGCTCAGACAATGAATCATATGCCATGTACCCTTCTCCACTTTTTTACTCCATCTAATATCTCAGATTTCTGTCATTTTCTTACTCAAAAAGATGATTTTCAGCAGATATGTTAGTTTTTTCGAGATAGACCCAAATAGACATACTGGCAAAACCAAAATGATTTTGCCACTGCTAATTATTGCAGATATAACTATAATGTACAAACAGCTTTTGCAGAAACGTAGAAAAGCACTTTGAGAACCAAACCTGTTTGACAAAATAGCCAACAGCATTATTGTCTGCATAAGTTAGAAAATGAGTGAGCCCATCAACATCACGAGCATGCTGCTTTAAGTGATTCATAAGCCTGGTGCCATAGCCTTTAACTTGTTCATCTGCCGTAATTGCACAAAAAGCTATCTCCCCAAATTTTTGACTGCATTTTTCAGAGTGCCAATGAACAAGAACAAAAGAAAAAACAAAAGATGAAATTGAAGTACAAGTATTAAATAAGTATTTTAAAGGATTGCAAGTTTTGATGTCTAAGTTGGATGTAGAAACATAAAAGAACAAATGAACAGTGAGTATACTAAGAAGAACAGGACAGATTCACAATGAAAAAGACCAGCTATAAGCCTATGACCCAAAGAAACTGTCTTGTAAACCAAGGAAACTGTCTCATTTAGATTGAGCATGCTATGTTAACCAGATTAGACAAGTATCTGATAATGACACAAGTGCTGCAAGGACATTTCTAAAATAGGAAGAAGAAATTACTATCAACCAGTAAAAAAAGAGAATAATAAACCAAGAAGATAATAGGAAGAAGAAAGAAAGAAAACACCAATGTTCAACATGACTCAGCTCAGTAGACTGTCCAGAATAAAAGAGAAAAATATCCACCATGGAAAAACACAGACAACCTCTCTACAGTCTCACAACAAAATGTCCACTCTCACACAACCTAATCCAACACAACCAATGGTTTAAATAAGCAAAGGATCCAATTATATCAGAATTACATTTAGGCCCCTCTTCCTCCCATAAATACATAGAAGTCTCCAAAAGTTTATCAACATAACAAATATACCCTTATAACCTCCGAGACTCCCTGAAAGAAAACTGAGATACAACAAAATACAACATAGTAGAAAAATAATACTTGGAATGATTTTTCCTATTTCATTTGACACAGTAGAAAAAGTTTGTATTGAAGTTAAAGCTTACCTTATTTAGTAAAATATTATTACTTTCAACACAAAAGGATCAATGAAAGAGAAAAAGATGGCTATCATAACATAACCACCTAGTTTACCTGACATATGGGCGATATGTAATGCCCCCAACAACCTGATTGTTCCCGATAACCATCACGGACTTGTGACTTCTGAAATAGATGAAAAGTGACGGCAGATAAAATTACAACAAAAGAAATGAGATGGGAAAGCAATAAATTCACTAAAATGCAATAGTTAAACGCAATATAGCCACTGAAAATTAGAAGGTATCAAACTACAATTTGACAACTTCAACTCCAGAGTCTACATGTGAAATCTTGCCAAATAACTGACTTCAACAGTTGAAACATGAAAAAGCACATGCACACATTTAATATGAAGCCACACTCTCTATGAAGTCAACACACCATGGCAAACCTACCTACAGGCAAAAGTAATAACACAAAGAACATTTACTTTTATCAGTAATCCCACAGAGAACTTCCAAACTAAGTGCCCCCCCCCAAAAAAAAGAGAGAATATCTAAGGGACCAAATAATTCAATATTCCTAGTTACTGCATTTAGTCAACAAAATTGATTCATAAGCTTAATTAAATGCCATAGCAATCAACTCGATTTTCAACAAGGCACAATAGTTCACATCCCTAGATAAATACATCCATTAAAAATCCTCACATTCAGGAAAAAAGCACAAATTAGTGGGGATGACAGAGGTTCATTTCTTCTATAGTTTTGGGTTAAACCAACACCAATCCTAAACAAATATTTGTTTGGTAATAAATAAAAGAGAAAAATTTTATTATTAAAAAGAAATATTGCATCAAGGTGATAAGGAATAACCAGAATCAAACAAAGTACAATAAGCAACTAACCTAACAAAATATATCAACAACGAAAATCATACTCTAAAACAAACCAAAGTTATCTTCAAAGGCATCCTTTGACACAACTTCAAATTCTGTCCAATCTTCTTAGAATAAGAGGATCTTGACCATTTGACCAAGTGAATTTTGATCCCAAAATTCTACAATCAATTAACCCATTCTTTCTCACAAAATCCCTGAAGCTTCTCAGTCCTCCCAACACTCTATTATCCCTTCCCACTTTCATTGCACTTATTTTTCGACAAAGATTGAAATCTCCCCCCACCACCCAAGGTCCCATGCTAGCCTCTTCATAAACTCCCAAAGTTCCTCCCACATTTCAAGCCTGTTCCCATCCCCATTACGACCATACAAATTTGTAGGTAACACCATCCCCTTTGAGCCCCAGATGATTCAATACCACAGACACTGAATATGTACCCTTGAACCAACAACCCACCCAGAACCCAAATACTCACATCTCAAATGATTATCAACCCTCCACTTCACAGGCTACTCATCCACAACTATTTGAACCCCACAAGTCACTCAAAATACCCATATCCACCTTTTTCCAATTCCTTTTCTTACTACAACAACAACTCCACCTTTTTTTATCAGCAAGAAAATTGTTAATTGTTTTAATATGAGAGGGTGGGTGTCCAGTCACCCAAAGATAAAGAAGACAGAAAAACAATGTCCAAGATCAAAACAGTTACAATATGCCCAAAACACCAACACCACCCTATTACTCGTAATAACATTTCTCACTATATCCCTTCTTCGGAAATCTATAGATCCCCTAATGTTCCGAGAACAAATTCTCATATTTTTTTCTTCTTTTTATTTGTTTTGTCTACAAATGATCATTATCAGTAATGGTTTGAGGTCAAAGTTCAAAATTTCACAACATATCGGCCTGTATCGGCCAATACGTATCGTTCTGACAAAGGTCCAATACGCAAAACATGTAGAAATCATCTGTTTCGTTTCTTTTTGTATGTATTGGCTGAAACAGGCCCGTACCGGCCATTACAAGCCCGAAACAGTCCGATACACTTAATTCATTTTGGGAGTTCTTTTTTATCATTATTTTTTCGTTAATCTACATTTAATACCCAATTCTCTCTCTCATTAATTTTGTTAATTACTCTTGTATTTAAGTCTATTTTTTCTCCCTCACATTAATTAGTTAATTACTCAATTTGAATTTGAATTTGAATTCTAGCGCCTAGTTCAAATCCTATCTCATTAATTAATGATTCTTTCTCTCGTTAACGCAATTGTTACTCATTAATTGCATTAACCATTAATTTTAGCTCTTATAATTGTAAACATAAAAACTACAAGTTTTAGTGATAACAAGATTTGAACCTTAAGTCATTAGATTCTGATGAGTAATGACCCTTTTTTTTTATCAAAAGTAATGACCATATGTTCACCACTAAGCCACACTAATCTGTTTGTTATGATCATATAAATTTTTATTTTCAAGTAAATTTTTATTTTTTCTTAGTGGATGTTCCATGTTTATTGACAAATGCTAGAATTAATTATTAATTATAAATTAATAAGTATTAAAAATATATTGATCATTTGAAAATTAATGTATAGTTTTTCCATTATTTTTCAATGGTTATTAATTGTGTCCCAATATCTCACATTTTACATAAACCATTAAATTATGTTTGTTTACATTTAATAACTTATTTACAATCATATAAAATTTGTAATTATTGTTATTGTTGTGAGTTTAATTGTTATTTTTATAGTTGTTGTTAGTGGGTTGTCCTCTTAAGATGTTGTCAGTTAGTTAGTTATTTTCTTTCTTTTTGTTATTAGTTTGTTTCTAGGGAGTGCCACCAAGGGCATACTTGTAATTTCCATTCTTTTTATATTAAGTTAATATAAATAAAGAACTGGCGGCAGCTAGGGTAAGGTTTTCTTTTCTCTCAATCGTATCTGCCTCTTCTTCTCGTCTCTCTCTCTCTCCATGAATGATTACATGGTATCAAAGCAAGGTTCTGGGATATAAAAGAATTTCGGTCTCTCCTATTTGAACCTGCTTTGTCCTCTTTTCCTTCTTTGATTTCTTGGACGTGGAAGACAGAGAAACCCTAGCAGACTACTTGTGGCTCTTCCTTTAGGTTCTTCCTTGGTCGTAATATCAAGGAAACCCTAGTCGAAGAAGGGCGATGCAGAAAGAGACTCCCCTTCTTCTCTGTTTGATGCTGTGAAGTCAGTTTCTGGTTGGCAACTTCGTACAGGTGTTGGACAGGGTATGTGTTCCTGTTTTTTTATTTTTGGCCAATGGTGTGAAGGCCTTATTCCTTGGTTCTATATATTCGTTTGGATGCTGGATTGTTAAGACTGTATGGGTTGTAGTCGAACTGATAGTATATTGTTCTAACGTCTGCCTTGGCTGGTGTTGGACTGATTACCGGGCTGGTTTAATGACTGAACCATCACAGAGTTGATTTCAGTAGTTTTTTTGTTGTCTTTTCCACATCCCAAAAGTAAATTTCTTGAGGGTTGGTATTCTGTTTGTGGCTGTTGTGTAGTTGTGTGGGATCTGGACTGATTTCAGCAGTGATCTATGGCAAACTATGATTCAACCTCATCGGGGGTTACACCGACCCGCAGCATAGCAGGTATGGGAGGTGAAAACAAGATGTTTCCCATGCCCATTACCCCTTTAAATGGTCTAAACTACCTAGAGTGGGCTAAAAGCATAAAACTTTATGTAACGGCTAGGGGAAAAGCTGGTTACATAAATGGAAGGGTAAAAGAACCCAAGAGTGAGACAGYTGAACATGATAGGTGGGACCAAGAAAACAGTATGGTGATGTCTTGGCTCCTTGCAGCCATGGAACCTGATGTGAAGAAGAACTTTATGTGGGCAGACACCGCTAGTGCGATCTGGGAACAGACCAAAACTACCTATTCTGAGCCAAGGTTTACCAGTTGCAAGCTGAATCCTCAATTTGTAAACAGGGAAATTGTAGTTTGTCTTCATATTATTCAGCCCTTACTTCCATATGGAAAGAATTGGATCATTATCAGGCTACAGAGTGGAAACACGATGATGATGCTAAGGCCTACAGGAAGTTGGTTTCTCAGTAGTGTGTGTTTGCCTTATTGTTGGGACTGAATCCTGCCTATGAACCTTTGAGAGTTCAGATCCAAGGAAGCAAAGAGTTGTCGTCGGTTCACGAGGTATACTCCCTTGTTCAATCGGAAGAAAGTTGGTGGAGTGTGATGGTTACAGCTGAGGGGGAGCAACAAGTTGCTTTGGCTGCGATGAGTAATAACAACATGGGGAAGAAAAGTGACACCAAGAAGGCTGATGATAAAGATAAGTTGTTTTGTACCCATTCTCTCAATCGTATCTTCCTCTTCTCTCTCTCTCGCTCGTCTCTCTCTCTCCATGAATGATTACAGTTATTAATATGTTTTTTAGGATCTATTTGAGCTTTCTAGCATATTGATACGTATCTTGATTTTTTTTCTGTATCCATGTGTATCTAAAGCATATCCTGATACGTCTCTTAAAATTGGCTTTTCGATACACCTTGCATTTTCGATACTTTGAACCTTGTTTGAGGTATTTCAAATCTTCCTTCTAACTTTTCAAAAGTTTTCCTTGCAAATTCCTCTCCTCCAATAAAACATAAACCTAGGATTTTGTTGACCTCCACCTCTTCATTCACAATCTTTTCCAAGTCAATTGCTTTCTCGACTTGATGATTATCATCTACACAAATTTCATCTTTACCAAACTCACTTGAACCATATTCCCCTACCAGATTCTCACCATCTGAAGTTGTCTAAGAAGTGTTAAAATTTGGCTTTGTCCAATAATTTCTCTTCCTCCTAAACACACCGGAATCTTTCACCCCACCACTTCTTTCGCTTTTTCTTTCTCATTTCCCTCTCCCACTTTCTTTATTGCTAATACTCATTTCCATTTGTCAAACTTTTTTGGAAAAAGGTAAGGTAATTTTATTCATTGGAAGTACAACATACAACCAGAGGGGAGACAAACAGTCATCCTCCTGAGATAAAGATCAAGGATCCTACACACTTACTGAATTTAGAACTAGAAATATGTTCTGATTACTAAATTCAGGCACAGCCGATAACCAAGAAGCTATCCTAGCAACAGTACAAAGAATCAGCACATCAGGACTTTTTTTTATTTCTAAATAATCTATCATTTCTCTCTGACCAAATAGTATTGATCACGACCGCTGGAATAGTCCTCCAAATGCATTTGCCTTTTTTAGATAAACCTTGGAGGTACCAACTGTGCAGAAGATCCTTCACCGAGCCTGGCATAACCCAACAGATGCCAACGGCTTGCAAGAAATGAGACCATATCCTCCAGGCAACCGAACAATGGATACAAAAATGGTCAATGGACTCCTCTTCTTGACCACATATGACATATCCCACAACTCAGATCTTCTAAGATGATTCCTCTTCTAGCCAAGTTACTTCTTGTTAGACATTTCCCAAGAGTTGATGCCCAAACCAAGAAATTAATTTTGGAAGAGAGGAGCGAATCCAAACTTGTTTAAAGGGAAACTCTTATCCCCTCAGATCATTTAAGCCATCAGCAAAGGATTTAACCAAAAACTTCCCATCTGCATACCATTTCCAGGCCCATTGATAATTTGACTGAGGGTCAAAATAGAAAGTGTTTAGGCAATTAAGAAGATTAACCACCTCTTCCACTTCACAATCTTGAAAAGCTCTATGGAATCTGGAATTCCAAACCACTTCTCCTCTGACCAGCTCAAAAGACTCAACAAACGTGGCCTCTTTGTTATCAGCCAAGGAGAATAAAAGAGGAACTTTGTACTCCAAAGTTGCATCGTCTAATCATCTGTCCTTCCAGAAGCAAATTCTGAAACCATCTCCCACTCTAAAACCCATCCCCTTAAGGAAACTAGGAAGAACTTTCATAATAACATTCCATAAAGAGCACCCATAGGAGGGGAGCTCAATAGCAGTCATCCACCCTCCAGATTGAAGGCCGTACTTAGCTGCAATGAGCTTCCTCCACCAACTATTTTCTTCAACTCCAAATCCACTTTCCCATTAAAGTCATATTGAAAGATTTTATTCTTCTCAGTCCCACACCACCTGAACTCCGAGGAGCACAAATCTGATTTCAAGCCACCACATGAATTTTCTTCTCGTCCTCCCACCCTTTCCACAAAAATTCCCTTTCTCTTAGCCACTTTACTCGGAATAGGGAAAAGGGAAAGATAATAAGGTGATTTGCAAGAGTACTTTTAATCAAGGTTATTCTTCCCCTTTTGTCAGATACTTACCCTTACACAAAGCAAGTTTTCTTTCTATTCTTTCCAAGACAGGAACCCAAATTGTTGAGGATAGGCACTTAGGACCCAGCAGTAGTCCCAGGTAATTAGTAGGAAGACTATCCGCCCTGCATCCCAGCTCCTCTGCCCAAACATCTAGCTCCTCAATTCTGCCCACAGGAATGAGAGAGGACTTCGCCAGATTCATCTTCAGCCCTGTTACCACCTCAAACCAACAGAAAATCCCCACTAACATTTCCAGCTGAGAAAAAGAAGCATCAATGAAACATTAAGTGTCATCAGCAAAATGAAGAACATCGACTTTCTCACCTCTAGGAATTATTTCGAAACTCTCCCAGAGACAAGTCTGGCCCGCATTAATAATAAATTGGGTCAGGACCTCCATTACACAAAGGAATAAGAGGAGAGATAAAGGATCGCCTTGGTGAATGCCTCTTGAACTTTTGAAGAAGCCAGAAGCCTTTCCATTTACCAATACAGAAAATTTAGGGGAGTATTTACAAACCTTCATCCAGTTTCTCTACTTTTGTCCAAAGTTAATTTTTTCTAGGATGAAATTCAAGCACCGCCAATTTACATGATCATAGGATTTTTCTAGGTCAATCTTGCAAAGCACCCCTGGTTTTCCACCCCTACTTCTAGAACCAATGACCTCATTAGCCACCAAAACACCATCCAGAATTTGTCTACCTCCAACAAAGGCACACTGATTTTCCAAGATTACACTTCCCAACACCTTTTTCTATCTTTCTACCAGCACCTTGGCTAGAAGCTTATAAAAACTATTCAGTAAGCTTATTGATCTAAAATCTTTGAGATATACTGCCCCTTTCAGCTTCAGAATTAAACTAATAAAAGTAGCATTCAGACTTCTAACCATCGACACAGAATCATGGAAATACTGTATAGCTTTTAATACATCAACCTGGATAACATCCCAGCACTTTTTATAGAATAAATTTGTTAGACCATCAGGGCCCAGAGATTTATCAGTATCCATCTTCTTCACAGCATCCCATATCTCTTCTTCAGAAAAAGGTTTTTCCAAGTCCCTCTTCTGAACCTCATTGATGCACTTAACTTGCACCCCGTCTGGAAGAGGCTGGTGATGCCAAGATTCCATATAAAAATTATAGGCAATGGTTTGAATATTATTCGGTCAATCATTTGTTCCCCAACCTGCCCTTCATTTTCCAATCTGCTTATACTATTGAGCCTGTGTCAAGTGTTAGCCATCCTATGAAAGAATCTGGAGTTTCTATCCCCCACCTTTAGCCATTTCACCTTTTCTCTTTGATGCCAATGTATTTCATCCTTATAAGCTAACCTGTCAAAGATAACCTTCACTTCATCTCACTTTCACCTTTCCTCTTCAGATAGGGGCCTTCGCTCTTCGAAGTTATCGATTTCCTTAATCAGCTCAAGGCATTTTTGCTTCTCTTGCTCCGCTGACTGGGATTTTCTTACCTTCCAGTTCTTTATAGCAGATTTGATTGCTCCAAGTTTCTTTGCCAGCACAAATGAACTCGTACCTTCAATCAGCTGCAATTAGCATCATCAAATCCTCTTCTTCAAGCCAGCCGTTGTCTAATCTGAAATACGCCTGCTTGCTCATCTGTCTGCTATATGTCAGCTGAATAGGACAACGGTCCGAGAGAGGTCGTGGAAGAGCTTCCTGTTTAGTCCCTGGAAACATATATTCCCAGGTGGATGAGATTAAGAATCTATCCAGCTTGACCAACACTAGATTTTCCTGGTTGTTTGTCCATGTGAATTGTGCACATAAAAGAGGCAAATCCACCAGCTTGAATCTGTTGACGAAGTCTGTGAAGTCCCCCATAGCTCTAAACCTCTGCCATAGTTGTTAAGGCAATGCCTAGGTGACAAGGCGCCCTTAGTTGCTTGGCTCACCTAATTTCTCAGCAGTTTTCTACAGTGTGTTATAGAAAACTTTTATATTCTTAATTTTTTGAGGTTATAATCATAAAATAGACATTAATAAACTAAAATAATTATATTGTGTGTTTATAAACTAATTTCTTTTTATTATTTTCTTATTTGTTAGGGTTTAATCAACACAAGCATCGCTAAATATTGTATTGAACCATCAAAGACTTCAAAACCTGAACCAATAAGGAAGAACTTAAAATGTTGTCTAATCAACACCTTTTCTTTTCTTCTTTTCCTATAACAGAAATAGGGGTTCAGCCCCTATATTTTTTTATTTTCTTTTCTTTCTAATAAAGTTCAGATCCGTGTACCTGTTAGTTTCAGAATAATAGAGAAGAAAAGAGAGAAAAGAGAGAGGGAGAGAAGAGAGAGGATGAGAGCAGAAGAGTGAAGAGAGGGAGAGAAGAAAGAAGGGCTGGTTTGAACTAGAGAGAAAAATCTCATCTCTCTAGTCGTCCAGGTTATATTTATAGCTTTCTATAACAAAAACAAATCGACTCTTGTGCCCCTACTTAAGTATGGGACACATCACTTAACTTAACATTACACCTCATATTAAACATAAACAAAAAGACTAATCTGCCCTTATATAATTGACACTAACACTCCCCCTCAAACTGGTGAGTATATATCATATAATCCCAGCTTGTTACATATGTAGTCCACTCTTGCCCGACTCAACCCTTTGGTGAACAGATCTGCCCATTGGTTTCCTATGTTAGCATATGCTATACTTATTACTCCACTAAGGACCTTCTCTCTCACAAAGTGACAATCAACTTCTATGTGTTTTGTTCTCTCATGAAAAACTGGATTAGAGAAGATGTGGACTGCAGCTTGGTTGTCACAATAAAGCTTCATCGGTGTGCCAATTGAGTACCCCATCTCCTGTAGAATATTTCTCAACCACACCTCTTCAAGGGAAGGGAGGGCAGACCCACCTAGTATTTGTGTTCTCACCGGTTCATATTCAGACTTCAATCCCACCAAAAATCTGATTACATCAAGTTGCTCTCTCTGTTATTGCTGAATTTTGACATCAAATGGAAGGGGGTGATATACATTCAACTCATTCCTTAGATTTTTCAGGCTAGCACCTCAAGACTTTGATTACCCTGATGTAGATTAAAATACTCTTGATAGAGCTGGTATACCCTAGTGGTATTGTCCTGCCCTGAATAAAGCTTCTTTGCATGATCCCAAATCCCCTTGGTTGTGTCTAAGAGCATGAAGTTCACACTAATCTTAGGTTCCATGCTGTTACATAACCAAGTCATAATTTGTGCATCTTCTTGTATCCAATCACTGTAATCCTAAGAGTCAACTAGGGGTTTGTCTTCTCTCACATGCTTTACTTTCTTGTTAGCTCTGAGAAACACTTCCACAAATTTAGCCCAAGGCACATAATTTTCTTCATTCAGTTTGATGGAGGTCATTTGCACATTCAAGTAATCAGAGGGAATCATAACAGACTAGTGTTCAGTACTGTCTCCTATAGCTGCCAAAAAACATTTTGTTTTTCTTCTCAGACTAATATGTTACCCTAACTCACCAACAATCACCACACTACACTCCTATAGATGGACGATCACCACTGTTTCACTCTTACAGCTGACCATTGCTGAAACATTCACTATCACAGGTTTCAGCAATGGTAATCACCACTATTCTCCACTTTCAGCACCACACAAGAAACCATCACACACAAGGATATCACACCAGCACTCCACACATTTGGTACTAGACCTTCAACCACCTATCTGAACCACATCTGAACATAGACCACAAAACTACTGTATTAACACTCTTCAGTCCATCGGAGGGTTTCCTACCGGCCACCTGAAACCACCACACCACAATCAAACGGAGGCATTAAAACCTCCAAAAGTAAAAAACAACCACTCCTTTTCAGTCTTTTTATCAAACTCCAAGAAACCTAAGAGAAATCTGCAAAGTACTCAGCTAGGGTGCGTAAGAGACTGCACAGATCTGAACTGATCTAACCTCACTCTTATACCATGATAAAGTTCAGATATGTGTACCCGTTAGTTTCAGAATAATAGAGAAGAAAAGATAGAAAAGAGAGAGGGAGAGAAGAGAGAGGAAGAGAGGAAAAGAGTGAAGAGAGGGAGAGAGAGAAAAAAGAAAGGCTGGTTCGAACTAGAGAGAAAAATCTCATTTCTCTAGTCGGCCAGGTTATATTTATAGCTTTCTATAACAAAAACAAATTGACTCTTGCGCCCCTACTTAAGTATGGGACACATCACTTAACATTACACCTCATATTAAACATAAATAAAAAGACTAATCTGCCCTTATATTATCAACACTAACACATTCTTATTTTTCTTCTCATGAATATGTTGGAATATGTTGATTTTCTTTATTTTAACATGAAGTTTATACCTTTCTTATGAAAATTATGGATAATTATTAAGGAAATATGGTTATAGAACCTAGGGAACTACCATAGGATACATGGTAGTGAGTTCAAGGCGCCCCCCTGTCGCCTAGCCTCACCTTGGCGCCTTGAACTCACTACCAACCACCCATGGGATCATAAGGTTGAACTCCTTTCTTCTCTTCAAGAAATCTGACAAGGTGCCCCCCTGTCACCTACCCCATGTCCCTCCTTTCTTTTCTTCAAGAAATCTGATAAGGTTGAACTCACCACCAACCACCCATAAGATCGTAAGGTTACTCATCTCACCCAGTTCCTCCCAAAATCTTTGCCTCTCTATCAGCATCCAGACCATAGATGTTTGTATTGGCAACTAAGACCCCCTTGCATTTCAAACACCACTGTAACTGAGTGCTCCCCGACTTTGTGAGATACACTTTTATATCTTAGAGGATTCCATAAGGATAAGATACCTCCTGCACTTCCCACTGCTAGTTTCCCCACCCAATTCACCTGCCCCTTTCCCCATATACTTCGAAGTAAATATGAATTCACTTTCTCTAGTTTTGGTTCCTGGATAAGAACCGAACCACCCCTGCCTTCCACCTTTATAGAGCCTCACTCACCACTACTCTCCAACTCCCCGACCCTAGGCCTCTAATGAAAGAATCTTTAGGTCCATCTATTTTGAAAGATAACCCCTCCAATTTCTTCCTCCCCTACTTTCCCGACCCTTCACATTTCTTTTCTCCTTCTCTTCTAAAATCCCTCATTTAATCCCTTCCAAATAATCTATGGTTTCCAGCTTCAGACCTTATATCGAAGCACCCAAGAACTTACCCAATCCCAGTAGCTTCGACATTACCCAAATGAGGATGATTCCAAGTGTTTATTTTATCTTCGGGCAAACCTACAACATCTAGAGGGGAGCCCCTCTCCTTTCCTTTTTGCTGATCTCCTTTTGTTCCAGATTCCCACGAACTTGATCCAGTCCCTTGTAGAGATTTAGGGGTTGAGTTCTTCTCCTTCTCTATGATCTTTTGCCAATTCAAGCTTCCCACTCTCGCCTCAGGACAGCACAAAACAAAATTTCTTGCACTAGGACTTACCATAGCCTCAAGAACATTTGTTTTCTCCATTGTACCCCCCCTTCACCTTGTCCTCTTTGCCTACGTCCTGATCTATCTCCTCACCATCCACACCTAACATCCTAGTTTTTGCAATTTGATCAGGTAATCAAGGGTTGTAGTGCTGACTCGGTGGAGATTTAAGTTCCAGGTCAATAGTGTTTATTAAATTTTTGGACTCATCCATGGGCCCTCTTGGTTCAGTTGTCCAATTGGGCCCCTCCAGCACCAATGACCCATTTCTTCTTTCTCCACTTTCCAACAATTGATTCCACTTTCCCACTAATTTAACCAAATTCAGGTTGCTCGGGTTTGGTGCATGGGTCATGATCCGCATTTTTTCACCTAGTGAAGATTTCTTGTGGATATTAGAAGAGTAGCAGTCCTTTCTGCAATCCTCCACAACAGTTCTCCCTAGAAACAGCGTGTTTATGCCACCTGGCATCTATTTGAAACCCAAGCCTAGCTCCTTTAAACAGTCTTTTATTAAACTTTTCAGAGCATTAATTGTTTTTCCCCTATCATTTCCCAAATTTGAAAATTGAAAAAATCTGATTCTCCTAAACCCCATCATGACCATTGGCTGAATCTGCCATTTGTTGCATATGATGCACTCCTTTTTCGTGTATTCCACCTATAATGGCAATTGATCTTCCAAAGGAACTGTGTCCGATACGGTTTCCAGAACCCCACTTCTTCCTTCCCTCCAGTGTCGCTCCAGTTGCAGCATTCCCTTCTTTAGAGTGGGTGAAGTTTATCTTCGACATTTCCAGTCCCCCAAAATCCCCACTTCCTTCCTGGTTGCCAACTTCCTCTAGTTGCCTTTTCTTCTTCAAGCTAACATTGGGACGTTTTTCCTGCCAGATCCAAACCAAGAATACAACCTCGCCTACCACCAACTAAACTTTCTCCAGGATAGTACCATCCGCTTTCACCCTAATTCTCACCCATTCACATGTCCGAAGTTCCTCCTAAGTATCATCAGTTCCAACAAAGCCCCCACGGAGATCCCCCATCGCCTTCATCACACTTGGACACCACAGCATCAGCAGTAGCTCAAACACCCTAATCCAGAGATCTTGCGGTTGATCTTCTTCGCCTTCTACTTCCAATAGGAAACATCCGGCACTTGCTCCCCACCAGTCCAGAAGTAGAGGTATCTCCCCCATTTTCCAGGGATTGTGCTCTAACACCTAGTTTGCTTCCCTGCCTGAGGGTAGGATAAACAGAAAGAGGCCTTGATCAGCTTCTTTACTCGAACCCCATTAACCAGTGCCCAAGCTCAGCATGCCTAGTTTTCAACTTCCTCTAAACTTACCAGATTTTCAAACACCCCTCTCTCTTCCGTTTCAAGAAACCACTTATCCCCCTCTTTCAAACTAATGTTTCTCTAATCCTGGCCATGCCCTCGTAGCAACTGGTTGTTGAACGTGAAGTTCTGCCGCACCCCTATTTTAGTCCTCAATTGTTATACCAAGACTTCGCCCCCCCAACAATTACTACCTCTACGGGCTCCCCTAACTCCTCTACCCATCGAGAGATTTGGCCCCCTTCTCGACATCAACACCCGTCGGCTCCTATCACACAATGTACTTTTGAATTTTGGTCTGTTAGATAAAGACTCATGGTGGTTCAAAAAATGCACTTCTCTTTATCAGAAACTCGATGTACATCCCAACTTACGAATTAGGATCCCTGGATAGAGAAATTGTCAATCACTTTTTTTAAGTTTCCCCAACCCTTTCTTCTTCTCCACTAACATCCCTTCCCACCCTTTCACATTCAAAATTTATATTACCTCTTTCAGTTTCTTTATACACACTATCACCAACCTTGTCTACCACAGCTACTGAGTCAGCTATCTTTCCTCCTTCGATCTCTTGTAAGTTATCTGCAGTACCTTGTTCAACTATCAACTGTGTCTCTTGTCCTTGACCCATCACATACTCTAATCTCCCTTCAGAAAAGATGTTTCTAATTTCAGATTCAAAAGGAAAGAGCCAAGTATCACTTAACACCAAAAGCACATTAGTAGCCAGGTATTTCTTTCTATTCTCAAGACTGACTTCAATCAAATCTTTTTCAACCCCTAAATCCACGGTTCTTCTTCCTAACCCTTCAGCTCCTTGATTTGTTCCACCACCATTGTCTTCCACTTTCCCTCATTGTCCCAACTAATTACAAGATCTTCTGCCACTTCCTCACCAGACCCCTTAGTTAGTGTTTGGAAACCCTTTCAATCCCCTACATTTAGGGGTGATCATGAAGCCTGGGCTGGATTTAGCACTACTTATAAGGACTTTAACCTAGGCTCAGGCTTGGCCCTACCCACACCCCAGGCCTAGATTGCAAGTCCAGGCCCAGTCCAGGCTTATAGGCTTTCTGAGCCTAATGAGCAATGACTTTAGGCCCATGACATCAAATAATTAAATTTAATGACTTTCTGAGCCTAATGATGCATGTAAAAAACAAAAATTACACAGGCCAAAGTTAAATTGGGCTTGGTTAAGCTTTAGGCCTATGGCACAAAAAATAAGGCATGGGCCTCATTTAATTGTTATGCTTGATTTGGCTTGGCTTACCTATCCTTTTATAGATGAAAGGCCTTCATTCCTATTCTTGAGCAATGTGGGACTTGGAACAACAATAAATAGTTAGTACAACCATTGACTATTTTTCCAAGTCCCACATTGCTCAGGGAATGAGAATGAAGGCTTTGCCTTCATCTATATAAGGCCTTGTTTAGGAGGACAATTCTCATACTTGAATTGGCTCAAGTGTGGACACATGTGTTGACATGCATCAATTCATAAATATTTATTTATATGTTAAAATGAAACTTAAAATTTTTATATTTTATAAAATATAATAAACATTTGATATAAAATAAATTATACTTGTGTATATAACTAACATATAAAATATAACACATATTATAATATGTATATTACATATATTATATAATTACAGAGTACAGTATTTATAGGCAGGAATGGGTTCCTTAAAGGAGCTACTACTTGGTACAATGGTAAAATTTCAGGGCAACAAACTTGAGAATGTGGGTTTGAGTATGAGAGCAGCCACTTTGTGCAAAATAAATGCTAAACATCGGGTAATGGCCCTTTATTTTTGGTTCCTTAGAGAGGAATAAAGCTCTACATTTCAAAGCAAGCTTCCTATATATACTCAATTCCTTTCTTGGGCCATGGCATTCAAGTCTTCAAACCATTGACACCACAGGACATCAAAATGGCTTTATATGGGTATAAGTCTATGGCTAAGACCTAAGGTGACCGAACTGACTGACTACATAACATAATGAAGCTAACCTTCTAGGGATGGAAATTTCTGACACAACCCACTGACGCATAAGTTATAATCCGCATACTTACTTGGTTGCCTCTGACTTGACAACCCATTTAGGGGGGTTTAGTTGAGTGGCTATGTGGTTGGTGATGGGTACCCATTGGGTGCATTATACAATGTCCCAACTCCCAAATCCCATCCCCCCCCACCACCCACATGATTTGAAGACTTGCTGACTCAACCTGCCCTAATGAAGATGAAGATGGCAGAACAGGACCAAATGAAGACTTGCTGACTCAGTGCCTCTGGCATACACCTCAGGGCGTTTTGGGAGCGCCTCACCTGGAGGCACGCCTCCAGGCATATGCCTCCCACGCCTTTTAAAACACCGATGGTGATGATTTACCAATGTCTCCTTTTTGGCTCTTCAAGGGGTTCATAGAGCCTACTCACTGATGCCTCCCCCCCCCCCAAAAAAAATAAATAAATAAATAAAAGTATTTTGTGGAGATTACCAAAGGAATAGTATTATCAACAGCTTGGGAAGAAAAGACCAAAATTTTCAAGGAAGAAACCCACACCAAAAAAGCTATGGTTGAGCACATTATGATTAGGGTGACTCATTGGCTAAAAACATTGAAGCTGTCCAGTCCTTTTTCTATGGATGATATGGTTAGGGGATGGTAATGGGTGGCAACATCCTCATCTACAAGAAGAAGAGTGGCAATCCAATAGACTCCAACTATAAATGCCATAAAAATAATTTTTTTATCAATAACAACCTTTTATTAAACTTTCAAAATAGAAAGAAGTACAAAGGGAGGGGTAAACTCTCTTAACCCTCTCCAAAGAAAAATAATTCAATTACAGAATGGCCCAAAACAGTTGTTCCCTTCCCACCCCTTGTTTAGCAAGGGTATCTGTAAAAGAATTAGCACACCTCTTTACCCACTGAAACTGAATCTCCACACCTTGTGCTAGCTGGTTGAACATTCTTTTTTCATTAGAAAACTTCCAAAGACATTTCTTTTCTTCTTGCAGCCATCCGATAACCAACTTTGAATCCCCTTCAATAATGAGTTTGTTGCACAGCGACTCCCTCGCCTTCTTCATTCCTTCCAATCACAACTAGAATCTCAGCTCATAGAGAATCACCCACCAATAGGGCCAGAAGATAGAGCAAGGACTTTCCCATCTTAATCCCTAAAGGTTCCTCCAATTCCAAAAGGCCCCGGACTACCTTCACTACTCCCATCAAAGTTCATCTTAGTAAAGCCAGAGGTCGGGGGAGACCAAATGGGGCTTATCTTGGTTTTAGCTGCTGAGTTGGCCACTTCCTTCCAATTTCTTCTCATCATATCTGTGGAGATATTGTCAAACATATTTAGAGATTTCACCCAATGCATCACTCTAATAGTAATTGTTTCAATAATGACCTTATTCTCTCCTTTTCATTAAAGATCCTTGAGTTTCTTTCCTCCTACATTGTCCAACATATGGCAGCTCTAACACATCTCCATAGAAGTCTACCCCTCTTCTTTGGCCACCTGAAAAAGGAAGAGGTGAACAAGCTTTGTACATCTAGCAGGGGCGTCCATCTGCAACCACATAAAGAGAAAACCCATTCCCAAATATATGAAACAAGTGAACAAGATATTAGTAAGTGATAAAAACTCTCACCATTTTGCCTTAAAAAGGATGCACCAATTAGGGGGTAGGCACCAATTAGGTCTTTTTCTCTGGAGCAAGTCACAAGTGTTAGATCTTCCCAGACAAGCTTCCCAACAAAAAGCACCAATCCTTGGGGGAATCGGTTTGCCCCAAACTTCCTAAAGTGGAAAAACTATGCTGGAGCTATCTGATGGTTGTGTTAAGGCCTTAAAAAGAAGATACAAGAAAACTCACCATCAAGGGTCAGAGTCTAAAGTCTACTATCCCTTCTACCTGGGTCCAAAACCACACCACCCAAGGTCTGAATTAAGGCTGGAACATGGTTGACTTCAGCATCCCTAAGGCCCCTTCTCAGACACAAATCCCAATCAAAGCCAAGGAATGAGTTTGAGGGTACCATAAAGGTTGACACAGGCTCATTTTTAAACATAGAGATAGAATACAAGGAGGGTAATTATTCATTCAAGGTCACATCTCCCACCCAAGAATGTTCCCAGAACTTTACCCGGTTTCCAGGCCATAAAAATAATTATATAGGAGAATTAAGGATTGCTGGATTGGTAGTGTTTTTAGGGATCATTTTGGGAATATCTTGGTGGGTTATTCAAGACATATATATATATATATATGTCCATGTGTGTGTATAAACACATATTTTATCAAATAAATAATGTATAATCATATTCTACATGTAATATATGTATTATTTCATATTTAATTTATATTTATTTTTTAATTCAGTTTTTAATTTTTTATTTGTAAAAAATATGAAAATTTGCAATTTGAGGCCAAAAAAGGAGATTTCACGAAAATAGTGAGGCAAGGCACCTACAGTGCCTTGGGAAACATAGATCTCTCCAAGTTACCCAAGATCCCAAAAAAAGAAAAAAGAATCGGACGTTAGAGCTCAAAGTTATGGCCTCCGGAAATTAGCATACACATTTAGTGTGCAACTCGTCACTAGGTTGAACGGGTCAACAGTCCAACCACCTAGGTTGGATATTTTTTACCAGGTCAATGGTTTTTTTACAAATTCTCGGGTTTTAGTAGAACCGGACCTAGAATCATGGTAGGGCGATGGTTCAAACAGTTCAACCGATCAGGTCAACAAGAAGTTTAAAACAGTGACATGCATCGAAAGATACAGTCCAATGTGTATCCGTTTTGAGGTTTACTAGCACATAGCACAAGTGGAATTGCCTTGTTTCGATGTCATTCTACCGGTATCCATGGGTATTGGCTGATTCGCAACAACAACAACTATGTATCCATTCCGTCCATATCAATTGATATTCACTGCTAGAAACCAAGACTCAATGGTTAAAAAGGAATATTTAACCATTATAAACCATTACAAACCCATATAGAACTGTTAGAAACCCATTAAAAGTTGAAGAGGCTGGCGGAGCTAGAGGTACACCAAAAAGGACGCAGGTTAAGGTAGTGAGAACTGATTTAAGGGTACACAATTTAACAATGAATATGGCACCAAACAGAATGAGATGGCAAAACAGGATTCATGTAGTCACCCCATGTAGTGAGAACTGAGCCTCAATCCCCCTGAACCTAATCCCTCTTCATCCTTGTCACTTATAAGTCATGGTTAGGTCTTGAGCTAGACCTTATTCAACATTGGCCTTAGTCAAAAGTTGCACCAAGCTAACCATGGCAAAGTCTAGAGAGTAGAGAGGGCCATCCCCTTTGACAGCCTTCCAACATGAAACAGGCTTACTATCCAACAATACTACTAGTCTACTACCAATAGAGGATCAAGGTCAAGCTTAATTTTCTTGGTGAATAGTGAAAATGGAAATATCTAAAAGATAGATAAATGGAGAAGAGAATTCTAAGAAGGAAGTAAACAGACAAATGATTATATCTATAAAAGCAAGCAAAGCCACATAGTTACTGAACCCATTTAGAAGATTAAATAGAACATACCTGTCCATAACAAGACGAACAATATATTCCTTGGGCATATTTGGTAGTTGTCTAGCAAAGATATTCTTCAATCCTATCAACCTAAGGCAAGAGAAAGTCAGAAAGAATGCATAAGTCAAACTGCTAAGAAATGCCCTGTTGCCGTGATGCAGCAGATTAAATTTTATCTGCAGTCCCTACTCCCTAGTTAATCTATTTCATTTATTTATTTTATTGTTACCCTTTTACTGTCAGGTTCTATTATGTTATATTGTTCATATGAAGTATAGGGTGGGAGGGCAATTTGATCATTGTGCCACACTTTTAAACCTAGTATAAAATCTAATGATTGAGCGGCAGATTTATTCTTTTCTGCTCCCCTTCTCTAATTCTCTGTTCTCTCCCCTTTGCTTACTGCTTTGTTCCTCTCTTTTCTACTTTCTTTTCAGTTTTTCTTTTATTCTTTTTTATTGGAAACGGTAACTTCATTAATACAACTTAAGTACTACTTTCCAGAATTAAGTACAACTGTCAACCCCTAAACAGGTGTTAAGTCCCCAGTAATCTTTCTTACAAAACTGCCCAAAACATTCTCTCCCTCACAGTCCCTTGCATAGCCAACGTATCAGCTAAACCATTGGCTGATCTCCTTGTCCATTTGAAGCATGCACCAATCTCCCTTGTTGTATTAAGGATTTCCCTTATGCGCTGTCTATAAATCCAGGCTCCCAACTTACCAGATTGCAGCCAATCAATCAACAATTTAGAGTCCCCCTCTATCTCAATTTGGTGTAACCCCAATTGTTTTGCATATCGTACACCTTGAAGCAAGGCTATCACCTCCGCTCTCAATGAGTCCCCCACTCCTATTGGCCCTGAAAACATAACCACAACTCTGCTGTTTTCATCTCTGAATACTCCCCCTATACCTGAAGGGCCCAAGTTACCTCTAGAACTCCCGTCGAAGTTCAGTTTCACTCTTTGTTGTGTTGGTGGGGACCACAATTCCTGCACAGTAGGTTTTATGGAAGTTGTAGATGCCACCACTCCCTAATTCCTATAAACATCTTCACCTAAGAAGTCTTTAAACAAATCCAAAGTTTTCAACCATTGAATAGTCATAATGGTTATTCTTTCTGCAATTTCCTCCTTGGATTTCTCCACTCCTTTAAAGATCCTATTGTTCCTTTCTTCCCAAACTGGCCATAAGATAGCTACTCTTGTGGCTTTCAGCTCTCCACATTAATATTCAACGTCTCTTCGGTTGCCTGAAAAAGCTTGGTCAAAAAGGCTTGCCATGTCTGGGGGAGGTCTTTTATTCTTTTAATCTGAAATAAAGAATTACTGGTTAACTGATTCATTCTTTTCTGCTCCCTTTTTCTAATTCTCTGTTCTGCCTCCTTATCTTACTGTTATGTTCCTCTCTTGTTTACTTTATTTTCAGTTTTTCTTCTAAACTTTTAATCTGAAATGAAGAATTACTGGGTAACTGTTTGACAAGTTAAATAATAAAAACTAGAAAAAGCATTACTATTACTTTGTTAAACTGAAAGAAAATAACAAATTATGATATTAAATTTACATATATGATCTTTAAAGAGGAAAAAATGAATACCAAACCATATGTTGATCAACTCCATCATTGCTCAGGCACACAAACTTGAGTCGTCCCGCTTCTTCCTGAGAAGAATTGCAAATAGTTAACATTATGATAAAAATTCAATTATAACACTTATTAAAATAATATCTCAACTATAACATAATTCATATCTTTTTCTATCAATAATTCAGGAAATCAATTTCATTAGAATTATAACATAATTCATATCTTAGCAACTTCTCATTTGATGGGTAACTGGTAATGATGAGTATTTCATTAATAAGAATAAAATAAAAGTGCAAAAAACTTACAAAATGGAAGACCAAAAGTATGAAATATAAATCAGATAAAAAATACAATATTACCAACCCCATACAACTTAAAACCAAAAATAGGAAAAAGCATCACTGTCTCACAAATTCGCCCATTAATTCTTGATATCCGTAGGGCTCATATCTATAACATAGTTGTCAAGGTAATCCCTAGGCAGGCACCTAAACCATGCCTGGGCATGAAGGCATTTTTCAGGGATCACTTTGTCCCTCGCCTCAATTTTTCCATGTGTAAAGTGTAATAATTTTAGGTGCAGTACAGCTAAATCATATCATTTTGTATAAATAAGGTGAGTATAAAAAGGCATCATAAAAGACCAAACCTGAACTTAAAGAGCTATACAATGGGCTTTGCCATTTCCTTTGCTCCTTTTAAATACTCTGTAATCACTTCTCTCAACCTTTCCAATTGTGACCAGACTACATCCTCTACTCTTTCAATTTTTTCCTTTCTCTACAACTCACATCCAAGGTTCAAAGTATCGGAAACGCAAGGTGTATCGGAAAGACAATTTTAAGAGACGTATCGGGATACATTTTGGATACGCATGGATATAGACGAAAAATCAAGATACACATAAATATGTTAGGAAATTCAAATAAATCATAAAAAAATTATATTATTAACAATACTTACAAGTTTATATGATTGTAAATAAGTCATTTAAATGTAAAAAACCATAATTTAAGGTTCATATAAAATGTGACATATCGAGATATAATTAGTAACCACTGAAAAATGATGGAATAACTAAAATGTGAAAAAAGCAACAAAAAAAAACTAAAATGTGAATGTATATACATCAATTTTCAAATAACCAGTATAATTATCTTAATATTTATTAGTATATAAATTTTAATAATTAATTTCAGCATTTATTAATAAGGACCACTAAGAAAAGAGAAAATTGATTTAAAACTAAAAATGCATATAATTACAACAAACAAATCGGAGTGGTTTAGTGGCGAAATTATGGGCATTAAACTCCAATGACCAGGGTTCAAGTCTTTCTATTGTTAATATTTGTAGTTTTTACACTAACCAAACGAAATTAATGAGAGAGAGAATCATTAATTAATAGAATTAATGAGAGAATTGTAATTAGGCGCTAAAATTCAAATTTAAATTTAAATTTGCCTTAAAGGAGTAATTAACTAATTAATGAAGAAGTTAGACTTAAATATAGGAGGCAATAAACGACATTAATGAGAGAGGTTCGGTATTAAATATAAATTAATGAAATTAATGGAACAAGGGGAACCAATACGATTCAGTTTGTACTGGCCTGTTTTGGGCTTGTATCGACCAATACAGATCCGAAACAGCCCGATACGGGCCCATATCGTCCGATACATACGAAAAGAAACTGAACACATGATTTTTACACGTTCCGTGTATCGGACCTATCGGTTTCTTATCGGAACGGTATGTGTCGGCCGATATGGCCCAATACATTGTGATATTTTTAAACCTTGCTCACATCTACTCTTTCAAAATAACAAGGGCCCCATCCCTTCATTTATTTGTTTTCTTCTATCCTTTTTATTTAACACACACATAGAGTAGAGATCCATCAACTAGTTATTCCTAGGCAATATAGCATTGTTTTAATTCTACTTAGTTTCAGTGTTTGATTCTTGTATGACTGTGAGGTCACTTTAAATGTTTTCTACCTGCTACACCAGCTAGGGAAACAAGCTAACAACACCCAGATTTTTTTATATGCAGGCACCTAGTTGTGGCCAGGTGATCCACTGCTCACCAGCCTCAACTTTGTGACCGACAATACTAAGGACCAAAACCCAGTCCAAAATGGCAATGGAATATCCCTAAATATTCTTGGAAGTGCCCTGGAATTGTTATAAAAATTATTCTCTCTCCTTCAAAACGACTCCAGTATTACAGAGAAAGGGTAACAATCCAAAGGGTTTAAAGAAGAAAGGTTTAAGCAAGTAATGACAAAGAACTAAAGAAGAAATTCAAGTTGCAAAACGGGACTGACAATGTTTAATAGACCAACTTCTGGGCAGATTTTGCATAACTTAATTTCTGTTGATCCAACAGCCACATTGAGCTGAAATTTGGATGTATATTGAAGCTAAGTAGTAAGGGAGACCCTCCAATGAAATGCATAAAGTTATTTATCAAAAAAAAAAGATAGGAGCATAGTTGTCAAGGTGACACCTGGGTGACAAGGCGCCCTTTGAGGCTCGCCTCGCCTAATCGCCAAACAGTTTTGTACTATGTATTATAAAATACTTTTTTATTCTTTATTTTTTGACATTATAATTATAAAATAGGCACTATTAAACTAAAATATTCATTTTGTGTGTTTATATACTAATTTCTTTTTATTATTTTCTTATTTGTTAGGGTTTAATCAATATAAACATTGCTAAATGCTGTATTGAACCTCCAAAGACTTTAAAACCTGAACCAATAAGTAAGGAAGAACTTAAAATTTTGTCTAATCAACACATTTTCTTTTCTTCTGATGAATATGTTGATTTTCTATACTTTAACATGAACTCTATACTTTTCTTATGAAAATTATGAATAATTCTTAAGGAAATATGGTTATAGTACCTAGGGAACTACCATGTTTTCTACATAAAAAAATCCATCGCCTAGGCGACTAGGCTACAAGGCACCCCCTTGTCACCTAGCCTCACCTTGGCACCTTGAAAACTATGGATAGGAGGTCATCATGGGCCAAGTCGGGCTGGGCTAAGGTGTTTTCTCTATTTGGTTGTAGGTAGGAGACTCCTGATAGTGTAGAACAGGTATTCCAAGACTACTTCAATCCAATCAAAAAAAGAGGTAACGTACTGTGGAGGTGTGCTAGCACTGCACCCTGTAGTGTCATGGGAGGAAAAGAATGCAATGATCTTCAAGGAATAAGCTCGCACCAAGAAAGCAATTATTGAGAATATTATGGTTAAGGTGGCTCACCACATAAAGGTTCTACCCATGTTTGCACATTTCCCTACAGAAGATATCTTGGGAGGTGGCTTCACATTGCTAACTCCACTTCATCATGCTCAACTATCTCTTGCACTTAGTCACCCCCATTGCAGCAGCCCATCAAGTTGAACTTTGATGGAAACAGTGTTTGGAACCCAAAAGTATCAGGTATTGAAGGAGTATTCCAGAATAGCAGCAGGCTGATCCTAGCACTCCACTCAGGACCTATATAGGACAAGCTGACAAGGAGACTAAACAAAGATAATAACTACTCTAACTGTACCAAGGGGTCAAATAGGGAGGCTATTGAATTTCAAGGATATATGTGTGGTCCTTGACAGTTTAGACATATTCTAAGGGTAGTGTGGCAACTGGCAAGAGAATTGAGAGCTCAATTTAGATGGACTCAGATCTGCAAATTGTTTTGCAGATGTCTTGGCCAAACGAGGAGTAGCAAGAGATAGGCAACAGTGGGGGGAGTGGGGAAATTTAGAGACCCAAACCCATGATTGTAAACTTAATGGAAACATGGGACAAAGCAGCAAGGCTGCCTAGGGACCTTTGGATGCAAAGTTATCAATCAAAAAAATCCTTGCTTTCTTGAGAAATGGCATAATCATCTTTTCTCATCGAATACCAATCAAATGCAACATATGAACATATGTAAAAACTAAAGAAAAGAATTTCCAACTTCCAGAAAGGGAAAAAACTATCCATTAGATGAGGTACGATGGCTTAGATTTGGGAGTCAACAATGTTATTCCATCGCAGCCTTGCAATTCAGATTCAGGACCATTTCCTTGAGTTTTTTGAGATATGATGTTAGTGCACTTGTTACATATCAGACATCCTTTGCTTTCTCGGGACATGGCATAACCACCCCTTTAGAATTTTAGACTCAGGGAGGAGGAAGGGGGGAAGATTACATAGAGAGTTTTCCTTCATCTTGTTCTTAGATGAGCTTGAAAGGAAGAAATGCCAGAACACTTCAGGAAAATGAAAGGGCATGCCAGAGCTTGGAAGATACATCATTCACTAGGTGTAGACATTTGATATCTTTAGGAGCATTATGGCATATATGCATTATAGTTGAGGCAGTGCTTAGAGAGTGGAATGCTGTGCTGAGATCTACCCCTCACAGACTTAAGATAGAGGAGTATGCATAACCCCCTCTAAATACACTATCTAGCTGATTTTTATAAATATTCAATGGGGAACTCTGGTCCTTCAGGCATTATCAGAATTGGAGATGGAGGAATATGTATAAAACCCCTTTAGATACACCATCTAGCTGAATTTTGATAAATATTCAATGGAAAACTCTGGTCCTTGGGGCATATTCAGAATTAACAATAACAATGATCGTCATGTAGTCCAACCCAATCGGATTTTTTTTGATGAATAATGAGTGAATTTATTAATAGATTAAAAGCATAAAAGATGCATAGAGAAAATTCCCAATATGAGGCACAAGATGCAGCCTCAGATTAAAGCAAAAATTACAGTTTAGCC
Organism: Nelumbo nucifera; assembly: GCF_000365185.1. The sequence goes on from NW_010729333.1 coordinate 531,579, forward strand.
CAAAACATCTGATTCCTATGCACCCCTTGTTTAGCTAATGAATCTGCTAACCCATTTGCTGATCTTCTTTCCCATTGTAATTGGACTGGCATGTTTGTAGTTAGCCATTTGAATCTTCGTAAAGCTCCTTTATAGGACCAGGCTGTTGTTTCTGGTTCTTTTAACCACTGGATCACCAACTTGGAATCATCTTCAATTAACACTGTTCACAGTTCAGTTCCTTGGCAAATTCAGCTCCTTGTAGCACTGCTTGAATTTCTGCATTGACTGAGTCCCCTACTCCTATAGCCATAGGGCCAGAGTATAAAGCAATGATTAGCCCCTCAGTATTTCTAAACACTCCCCCAACACCCAAAGGACCCGGATTGCCTAAACTGCTGCCATCAAAGTTGAGCTTAACGATACCCTCTTGAGGAGGCTTCCATTCTGCTGATGGTTTAGGTCTTGTACTAGAGCTTTTGGCAACCGCTTCCCAATTTCTCCATAAATCATCAAAGGAGAATAGAGAAAATAGTTCCAGGATCTTTACCCAATTAATGGCTCTATTAATTAAAAAATCCCATACAATGATCTCGCTCCTCTCCTTCTCATCAAAGATCCCATACAATGATCTTGGATTTGGGAGAACACTTTTTGAAAATGTCTGTTCAGATTCCTCGGGGAAAAGAAGAGTAGGATTTCAGGAGAAGGCAGAGAAGTTACAATAATGGATTCACATGGGGAGGTTCTTTGAGTGATAAATCCGAGGATGAAGTTCAGGGGGCAGTTGAGAAGATTTCTAATACAGTCAGACACTTTAAATGTCAAAAAAAATAAATCAAAAAGCAACCCAAGATTCAAAAGCTTTTGCTCAGTTGAAAGAGGGTCTATTTGGGGTTAGTCCTCATAAGAAGGTGGAGAAGGTGAAGAAGATTAAGTGATTAATAAGAGAATAGTGATAAATTCTTGCCAAGCAAAGAAAGCCGTGGAGTAAGTAGATAAAGATTTGAATGACTCAAAAGTAGAGGCCAGTATTTCTCATTACACATGCAAGAGTGCAAGGTGGGAGCTGAAGATTGTGGGAAGAAGAAATTGGTGTTAGTTTCAGAAGTTGTGTGGCATCGAAGGACTTTCTAATTTGGATTTTTTTTTGGGATGGGTGAGTTGGTTCTTTGCTTTGCTTGGAGATTGGGTTTTCATTGTTGCATAGTGTTTCTTTCTCCTTTCAGGTGATCTCTTGTTCTGTTTTCTTTTTAATAAAATTTTAATTTAATTCTCTTTGAGGGATTTCAATTGTCAGTTTCTATGGGTTTGGAACTCTGAGTGACTAATTCTTTTTTCTAGTCATTCAGAGTTCCAAACCCATAGAAACCCTGAGTGAGTAATTCTGGAGGGATACTAAGATTATAAGTAATTGGATGGGGAATTGATTCAGAGGTCGTTAGCAGACTTGTAATATTGGGGGGGAGGGGGGGCATAGCCTCCATGACCAAGGATCAAAATTTCGATACATATCGTAAAGGGAGGCCACCAATACGCCTCTACAGAGGTTGTTTCAGGGTGTGACCTGATTCAGGGGGTAGACGGGCCTTTAAACCAACTCCTCTGATCCAGATTGGAAAAAAAAATAAAAAACAAGCTAAGATACAGGCTGATACGCCCCAACCGGCGTATTAGCCTGTATCGGTATTTTGATCCTTGTCCATGACTAATTCTATTGCTATTTGCTAATATCCTTAGTTCCTTACTTTGAGGGGCAGAGTTAAGGTATGAACCTAACAATGCCAACTTGACAATACAAATTTATTTTTCAGATTGGCAACTGTAACCTGTCTTATTGATTTGTGAAAAGAACGTGTAGCATTTAGAAGGAATATTTTAGTAAAGCTTTTTACCATCTTTCAAAAAAAAAAGAACATGTTGAATTTACAAGAAATATTTTAGTCACTCCACCTTTTAGGCAAGCATTGCTGCCTAACCCATAGATCTTCCCTTCTAATTTACATCACAAAAGCATTCTCTCTCCCTAGGAAAGATCCCTCTAAACAATTTTGTTCTGCTGATACCTTGTTTAGCCAATGCATCTTCCACTGTCATACTGTTACATGATTTTTTTGATAAATGTGCCATACTGTTACATGATATTTAAACACAGGTTAAACTAGCTCCCACCTCCCTATCTAGATGTCTGATTTCTTTCAATGTATGTCTATATTTCCAGGGTCCTACATTATTGTTCTTAAGCCACCATGTGATGAGACCCTTCTCTTGGGCCTTGGAGTAAAGCTAACAAATCTGCTATATTCAAATTGTCATGCCCTATGGGGTCTGAATATAGTGCTTCTATTGTACCTTCATATAGTCTAAATACTCCTCCACTGCCTGACTGCCCTGGATTTCCCATGCTACACCCATCAAAATTAAACTTGAAATTGTTTTCCGGAGGGGGACCTTTTTTTCTGAAGAGTAGAAAGAAAATTCATTAAATTAAAAACTTAATACAAACATCAGCAGGTGTTGAGGCAACACCCAAAAATACTATCCAAACACAACACAATTTCATCAACTAAAAAGGAAAACGAAAACCCACACTTCAAATCTCTGTTTTTTTTTTATCAGCAACACAAAAATTGATTCATTAGATTAAAAGAAAATAGAGATACAACAAGGAGTTGTGGGCAAAAAACAAAGCCCAAACAGAAAAACTATTCAACATTTACAGAACTGCCCAGAACATGAATTGTCTTTGAGTTCCTTGCTTTGCTAGACCATCAGCCAAACTGTTTGCAGATCTCCTAATCCACCTTATTTGGATCATCATGTCTTTAGAAATCTGCTTGAATTGCCTGAATTCATTCCTTAACTTCCATATGATTCCTTCCCCCTTTTCAGCCAGCCCACAACTACTTTTGAATCACCTTTAATAATCAGCTTATTAATCCCCATTTGTTTAGCTTTCTCTACTCCATAGATTGATGCCAATAATTCTGATCTCACCACATCTCCATGCTGAATAGGCCCTTAGTACAAATCTCTTCCTGAAAAAATAATCTTCTTCCTAAAATTTCGGACCCCCAAACTTATGAATCGATGCACGAAGTGCTTTGCCGGCTTGCCCACACCTTAATCTTCTTCTTCAAAAGAAAAGGAGGTCTTTAGGAAAAGGGGGCATCAGGGCTTTTTCAGTAATTACAATGAAGATCATTAGCTGGAATGTCAGGAGTCTAGGAAGTGCTACAAAAATAAGGCTGATCAGGGAATTGATGAAGAAAGAAAAGCCATACATAGTTTTGATTCAGGAATCTAAGGTGCAGGAGGTTGATAGGAAGTGGATTAAGAGCTTTTGGGGAGAAAGAAGTGTGCAGTGCAGTTTTGCACCGGCATGAGGTGCATTAGGAGGAATAATAACAGCCTGGAAGGAAGACCTGTTCACTTGTTGTGAAGAGCTAGTGGAAAGATTTGTTGTCTTGATAAAACTGAAAAACAATCAGGATGGGTTTGATTGGATCATTACCAATGTTTAAGGACCAAATTCTTATTGAAAAAGGAATGTGATGTGGGAAGAATTAGCAGACATTAGAGGTTTGTGGGATGGCCCATGGTACTTGGGAGGTGACTTTAATGTGATCAGATTTGTGGGTGAATCAAGTGGACGAAGACAGAAGGTCACTTCAAGTATGAGGAAATTTAACAATTTTATTGAGACTTTTGAGTTAAGAGAGTTCCCACTAGGTCAATCTTGTTTTACTTGGTCCAATCTCCAAGCTAATCCTATTTGTTCCAAACTGGATAGGTTCTTAATGTCTCCTGATTGTGAAGAACATTGGGTGGGCTTGAGGGGGAAGTCTTTACCCAGAATCACATCAGACCATTGGCCAATCTGCTTGTTTCAGAGGTCTAGTAAGGGGGGACCTATTCCTTTCAGGTTTGAGAACACGTGGCTTACCTACCTGGAATTTAAGAAAAAGGTTAAGGAATGGTTGGATTCCCAAAGTCCACAACCTGTTTGGGAAGGACAAAAGTTTTTAAGGAAATTACAAAGGTTGAAAGGGGAGATAAAAGAGTGGAATAGAGTGGAGTTTGGAAGATTGGAAGAGAAAAAAAGGTAGCCTGTTTGCTCAAATTGAGGAGTTAGATAGGAAAGAAGTGCAAGGTGTGTTAGAAGGATATGAAAGAGAAAGAAGATGGTCTTTAAAAGAGTTAGAGGATACCTTGTTGAGAGACGGGATCAGTTGGAAACAAAAGTCGAGAGAGATGGATTAAGTAGGGTGATGGCAACACAAAGTTCTTTCATGCTTTAGTAAATGGCAGGAGAAGGAAGAGCTCAATTTCCTCTTTAGTAGTGGGAGGGGCTGAGATCACAGGTCAAGAAGAAATTGCTAAAGCCTTTGCTGATCACTTCATATCAATTTTTTATAGGCCGTTTACTGAGAAGTGGACTTTGGATGGACTAGAATCGAAGTGTTGGATAGATCTAAGGCTCCTGGGCCTGATGGATTCACAATGGCTTTCAATCAAGGTTGTTGGGAGAAAATAAAAAATGATTTGATGAAAATGTTCAAGGAATTCCATAGATGGGGAGTAATTAGCCCAGGGATGAATTTAACCCTTTTAGCTATGATCCCAAAGAAGCAAGATGCCACCTAGCCTAGAGATTTTAGACCTATAAGTTTAGTGACTATCAACTATATGGTAATTGCCAAGGTTTTGGCTCTAAGGCTTAAAAAGGTGCTTCCCCCTATCATTTCCCAATACCAAGGAGCCTTTGTTCAAGATAGACAAATTATTGATCAAATCCTAGTCGCAAATGAGTGTGTGGAGGCTCAAAAAAGGCAAAAGGGGAAGGGGTAGCAGTAAAATTGGATTTGGAGAAGGCCTGTGATCTAGTGGACTGAGATTTCTTGATTGACATCATGAGAAGGTGCGGGTTTGGGGAATTGTGGTGTAAATGGATTAAAGGTTGTTTGCAAACAAGTCATTTTTCTGTCCTAGTGAATGGTACTGCAGTTGATTTCATTGAAGGGATTAGAGGCCTTAGACATGGAGATCCACTCTCTCCCTTTCTCTTTACTTTGGTGGCTGAGGCTTTAAGTAAATTAATCTCAAAGGCTAACTTGATGCACTTGATCAAAGGTTGGACAGTTGGGAGAGACAAAGTTTTGGTCTCACACTTGCAGTTTGCAAATGATGATTGGGAGAGCTGAGAAGGTGTAGAAAATTTAAAGCTAGTTGTGAGTCTCTTTGAAAGGATTTCCAATTTGAAAACCAATTGGTCTAAGAGTCTAGTGGTCGGTATCAATTTAGAAGAAGGTGCCTTGAGAGCTTTGGCTGATTTGTTGGGTTGTGAAAAAGGGGAATGGCCTTTGTGTTATTTGGGATTGCCTCTTGGTGGAAACCCTAGATCGGTTAGCTTTTGGAATCTAGTAGTGGAAAGGTTTGAAAAAAAAAAGGTTGGCAAGTTGGAAAAGGAATTATATTTCTTTGGGAGGGAGAATCACATTGATAAAGTCCACTTTGGCCAATCTTCCAGTTTATTACATGTTTTTTAGGATGCCCCAAGTTGTGATAAAAAGAATCAAGAAGATCATGAGGGACTTTTTGTGGGAGCCTAGGGAGGGAAAAAACCATTTTGTTAGGTGGGAAAATGTGGGACAATTGAAAGGTGAAGGGGGTTTGGAAATAAGAAATGTGAAATTGAAAAATATGGCTTTGTTAAGTAAATGGCTTTGGAGATTCTCTAAAGAAAATGAGAAAGTATGGACTAGAGTTATCTCAAGTATCCATGGGTTGTCAAGCAATGGTTGGGATGCGGGCTATTTGCATAGAGCTACTTTGGCTGCTCCCTGGAAGGCCATCCATGACATTCTTCCTTTATTCCTTCCTCACATCAAGTATGATTTGGTTTTGGGTCAAAAAATCAGATTCGGGAGGACATTTGGATTGGCGATTCCCCCTACCCAAAGTGTCCCCTTCCCTTTTTGCTCTTTCTAGTCTTAAAGGAAAACCCATTAGTGATTTTATTAGCTCTTCCTCTTCACCTACAAACTTGAGTTGGAATCTGGGTTTTGTTAGAAATCTGAGAGAATCTGAATTGTCTAGTGTCTCTACTTTGGTTAACTTGTTGAGTGCAGTGGTTTTGGGGGACAATTGCTCAGACTATAGAGTTTGGGCACTCAATCAATCCGGGTCTTTCTCTAGAAAATCCTTCTTGAACTCTCTTGTTGCCACACCCTCCTCTCATTCTTTCCCTATCAAGGAGATTTGGCTTCGCCCCATTCCTCCTAAAGTCAGTGCTTTCTGTTGGGAAGTAGTTTTCCTCTCTGTTTGGTGAGACTACCTTTCATCTTTTAATTTCCTGTCCTTTTGCTAACTTCGTTTGGAAGTAGTTTTCCTCTCTGCTTGGTTGCAGATGGATTCCTCCTACTAATTTGGTAAGCGTCTTTAGCTCTCACTCCTTCAAGTGATCTAAAAGGAGAGGCAGAATTATGGGAAGATGCACTAGAGCAGCAGTTGCTTGGACAATTTGGGAAAAAAGAAATTTGAAGATCTTTGATGACAAAGAAAGAAGCAAAGCAGCTGTAATTGAAGTGATAACTCTAAGGGTGGCACATTGGGTAAAAACACTAAATTTATTTGCTGATATTAAGAAAGAAGACTTTTTCAAGTCTTGGGGAACAATTGCAAACACTGCATCTAGGAAATCTATTGTGATTGCATCATGGTCCCCTCCAGATGTTGGGTGGAAGAAACTAAATTTTGATGGCAGCTGTTTTGGAAATCCAGGGCCATCAAGCATTGGTGGGGTAATAAGGGAAGAGAATGGAAATATGCTAGCCATGTTCTCAGGTCCTATTTAGCAAGGTGATGTAGTGAGCTCAAAAATGAAGGCAACAGTGTTTGGTGTTGAAAAAGCCAAAGAAATGGGGATTGATAGGTTGATTGTTGAAGGGGACTCAAAAACTGTGGTAAACTGGCTGAAGAGAGGGGAGGGAATAATTTGGCAGTTAAGGAATGAGTTCAGGCACTTCAAACAGGCTTCTAAAGATGTGGTGATTCAAATAAGATGGATTAGAAGATCATTTAACAACATGGCTGATGGTCTAGCTAAGCAATGAGTTCAAAGACAATCTATGTTTTGGGCTATATTCTAGTTAGTAGGATGTTTCTGTCGGGTTACCTTTTGGTCTGTGTTATAATTAAAGGGATTATTTTTGGGTTTGTTTGGGGCTGTGATGTATTTAGTGGACAATGTGGAATGCTTGTCCGCCACAACTTCTTGTTGTACTTGATTTTCTAATTAATGAATTTTTCCTGTGTTGCTGATCAAAAAAAACATTTCTTCCTGCCCATCTCCTTCCTCGCTCCATGCCTCTCCTCCTTCCACTACTGGGCCCTTCTTTAGACCCTCCTCCCTCTTTATTCAGGTCCAGCAGGAGTTGGAGATTCCTTAAGAACGTAAATCTTGGCTCTACATCAAGGAGTAAGATTGACCAAACAGTTGGGGCTACAGCAGACTGAGATGGGGGGGACTCCAAATTTGTTATTGAGTGGATGCAATCAGGGCATCTGGGAATTTGGCAACATAGACAGCTGATAAGGGAAATTTTTAGCATAACAAGGGAGGTGGGTGTGTGCTTTAAGTGGGTAAGGAGATCAGCAAATGGTTTAGCTCATACCTTAGAAAAACAAGGGACTGTAAGGGAGAGTTTGTACTGGGCAGTGCTGTAATTTCAGGTCTATAGGCCTAACCTCTTCTACAAGGGGTTGATGTCTGTATTTCAGATTTTTAAATCTCATTAATGAAGTTACCGTTTCTGATCAAAAAAAGAAAAAAAAAAAAAAAGCTCCAAAAGCCCGTCTAGCAAATTATTTACCACCCCAAAAGAACAGACCTAAACTCCTGCCAATTCTGACATCTTTTGCAATTAAATCCTCAATCCCCACCAACCCTCCCTTTTCTTCCACGCTATCTAAAATGGACTCATCAGAATTCTTCTCCACTCCACCTCCTTTTCGTGAGTCTGTAGCTCATCAATTAGCTGGGCCATTGGTTCATCACTCCATCTAACACTTGAGTCTCGAAATCTTTTTTCTCAATTATCTCCTTAATTGAACCTTCAAACTTCATTCCTTTTTTCTTCAACACCTCCAACTGGACTGACCCCCGAACCCCGATACCATCTGAATTTGCAAATCTCCTTTTCCAACCCAAATTGACTCCCAACCTCCCAAGAACCACTTCAGACCTTGGTAAGTCCTCACAACCTCTTACCTTACCAATCTCTTCTTCCTTACTAACATCCGTAGGGTCACAACTTACTTCTTGGCTCCCACCTTCAACCCTCTCACCTATCTCCCCATCTCCATCTTTAGCACTCCCACCCCCTACATCTTCCACCACTTTTTCCCCCAAGTCCACCTCCTTTTTCTCTTTCCTCATAACCTTGCATCCGATTGAATCACTGAGTCCCTCCTCCCTTCTTGAATTACTCCTCCTTGAAGCTTGACCCAAAACGAGCCAAAACTTAAGCTTAAAGCCGTACCTACCTTTTGGTCACCCTCCTTGTCCACCACAGAAAAACATCCACTATGTGGACTTGAATCACTTGTCATGGATAGAAACTTCCAGTTAATAGAGCTCCGTTGCTCTACACCTTCGCTTCAAGAGACCTCCGGCTCCAAGAGCACCTTTTCCTTCTCTGCACTATCATATCTAATGACTTTCCAACCCAATTCTCAGTCTTTTTTCTATGAACTTTGAAGTGGACCCTTCTCCTTCCAATACTTGAAAACTTAACCTTTAGGCTTTTTCAGTTGAAAATCCTAAATTTTTTTTGTAAAACCTCTGTATCTTTAACCCTCAACTTCAATTTTAAGAGGTGGGCCCCACTCCCAAGGCCATCAACATTGAAAGCCAAAAGCAATCCTTCAACAACCTCCTCTGGCCTTCTTACCTCAGTAACCCATGAGTTCAATTCTTTCTCACCTCCAACCTCCCCATGGCCCACTAAAGAGCATTCCTTCTCTCTCAAAATAACTTCCCTACCCTTTTCTCTTCCTTCCCCATCATCTTCAACCTCCAACCAACCTTTGCCTTCCCCTACACCTTTCATCTTCAACCTCCAACTTCCACAACCCAACCTTCTCCTCTCCAACCATAGCCTTTTCTAACCCTAAAAAGAGAGGGTGTGGAAACGAAGAACACTTGGCCTTACAGATTATATGTTTTGCTTTTTTTTTCTTTCCTTGTACATGATGTACAGGGGATACCCTTTATTGGGCTTGGCTACCCTTGGTACTTATTTGATACCCCATGGAACCTGTACTCATCAGACTCCCATCTGTTAACACCCGCCTTTGATTATGAACGATTAACATTGTTAAGTTTCAATGAATCTCAACTTAAAATGGTTTGATAGCTTCCGTTAATTTCGATCTACAAATTCAGGCATTGGTTAAGAAAAAGCAAATAAAAATGGAAAAGATCGACAAATTCAAAGCCTAAAATTACCTCTCTCTTCAAGCTCTCCTCCCTTGCACTGTAAGCCCCACTTGTCTGTATATTCTCTGTGAAAATGCCCTTTACTGGGTCCTCTTTCACCGCACTCCCGGAAAACGAATTACCAGCTGCAGGTTGCACTGGACCTGAAGCAGCTGATGCAGTCGGCCCACGTTCTTCCTTACCCATTTCTGTTAGCCCTGAAGAATCCATTTTCATCGACGAATTCTCCGACTTCAGCTTTGTGTTCCTAGAATTAACATTGGTTTCCAATCTGGCAGTTGTGAAAACCCTCATTGAATCGTTATCTTCCTCTTCCTCGTCGTCACCCACTTCTGAATCCTCCTCGGAGTCGGAATCGGCACCCCGAGCACTGATGCTCTCAAGATCGTCGTTGGAGGTAAGAGCCCCATCTCGGGTGTCGGAGAAGGAGAATGGGAAGGCCGGAGCGTGATCATCGGAGGCTAACTTGCGCTTGTGCGCAGATGAACAAACGGAAGCAGAGGCAGAATGTGATGGGGAGGGTGATTGAGAACTCCTGGAACGCACGGGTGCGGTTGAATGTGCGGAATGACCATCCATCTTGATCAGGGCTTTGGATTGTGTGGAATTAGGGTTTTACAAAAGCTTTTGTGTAATTAGGCGCGAGATTTTGCTGATTGTTCGCAAAAAGATCCTGAAGCAATTGGGTTGGCCGGTTGCAAATAAAAGTGCTCGTTCTGAACCGTTTTGTTCTTTGTGTATGTATAACGAAGAAACTGGGATTCTGTCCTAAAAACGTCATTCAATGATTCAAAGAATTTTATCAAGGGAAGCTGAAGTGGACTTTAGAAGAAGTGAATAACATGTAACATATGAAATTAAACCATCAAAATAGGATTAATAACTTAATCCTTATGATTAATCAATTATTTTTTACCATCAAAAAAAAAAAATATTTATTTAATCTGACCCATCCAATTTATCTCTTCAATCATCTCGAGCACCAAAATGGCCCTACAAGGTCATATTTTTGAGGGACGATTACTATCATGTACTTTGAATCCCAAACTTTAAAACATAATAATTTTAGTATCCGAAGTTTCAAAACATACCAATTTAATACTTACGTTTAACAAGTCATCAATTATATGCATCACTTAACATCATGTATCCTTAGGCTAAATTTATTACACCAAATCTTCTTCTAGTACAGGAATAAGAAAGCAAGGAAGTAAGGACCAAGTAGTGATCCTACACACATGACAAGCAAATTTTGCAATTACATGGGCAGCCCTATTACCTATACGAGGGATAAAGGAGATTAAAACATAATGAAATTCTTGCAAATGATTCATGCAATCAGCAATAACTGTGTGAAGTTGCCAAGGGACATCTCGAGAGGTGCCCAACAGGATATTTGTTATCTTTTGTGCATCTCCTTCAATGTGAATATGAGAGAAGTGGAGTTTCTTCACCATTTGGAGTCCAGCTCTGAAAGCTCATGCCTCAGTAATGTCAGGATCCATCCTTTCCATGCAAATGGATCTACTAAATACAAAACTTCCGGTGTGATCTCTCAAGATGATGCCAAGCCCAGAAAAAGAATCCATATTTGCACCATCGACATTAATCTTTAAGAATGGGTGAGAGGGAGGAGACCATCTACAATGGTTGTTGATCATTTGGTTGTTTTAAGAGGCAATAATGCTCTCCCTCCTTTTTAGTGAAGCCAACTCCTCAATATGTGCATGGGCCAATGAAATAGTTTCAATTGGGTTGAAATCTTTATTCTCTATTGCCTTCTTGCATATACTTTTCAACAGTGTCAGAGGATTATAACAAATTTATTGAAAAGACCAAGATCATCCGTTGGATTATTTCTACTTTATTCCCACCAAAAGGACATCCAATCAAGAATAGACCAATCTGGTTTATCCTCTGTGCGCATGGCTAAGTAAGATCCAAACCAAACTGGTCTTATAACTTGGCAATGGATGAATACATGACCTGCATCATCTCCCACAGAAAGACACAGAGGGCAAGATCTGTCAATTTTCTTAGAGATTTTGGTTAAGAATGCTTTTAAAGATAAAATGCCTTTAAGACAACGCCACATAAAAACATGGATTTGATGATTGATTTCTTTAGGGTCTGTTTGATTGCTGAGAAAATTGGACTGAAAAATGATGGGATGAGAAGAGGAAAATTTATTTTCTCAATTAGTTATAATATGTTTGTTTGCTGAGAAAATTTTTGTGAGAAAATCCACTTTCTAGTGTTTGTTTTGCAAGAAAATTTATAGGAGAAAAATCATGTTAAACTATAAAAATGCATGTAATTTACTTTTATGACAACTTGCACCCCCGAAATGTATGACACATACGATTGAACTTGCCACATGGCAAGTTAGTGTTATTAAACTTGCTCATTCAAAATTTTTACTTAAAAAGAGTAAGAAACGCTTCATTATTTGGACCTGCTCATTCATCATAGAATTTGTTCATAGGTCTACTCAATGTACTATTCCATAAAAAACCTGTGCATGCATTCATAAAAGAAACTACTAGAAACTAAAATTGCTCTATTATTTGGACCTGTTGGTACATCAAATAAGTTGCATTCAATAACCTATTTCATTTAAAAAGTCATGCATACATCAATAAATCATTTGAATTTGTCTTTAACCTGTAATTAGTTCATCAATGCCAATAGTTCAACCTATTCATTCCATGTAGTCATAATCATCCATATACCAATAAATCCATTGTGGTAAAATATAACCATTCATTCCACCTAATACAAGTACATTGACCATCGCAAAAAAAGGGACAACAATCAAATTGCCAATGCATCCCAAAAAAACATACAAAATGGATGCAAAGGCTCAACCATCAAAACAACTTTTCATCATATATAATTAGTACCTAGTTTGTTAATAAATGTGAGTTATAATAGTTTAAGTCTTTTATCCATCCCTTCAATATGGAGGGTCTAACTTCATTTGAAGCCACGCCTTCCTCAAATGTGGCTCCATTCCGTAAAATGTCATAACTCGACTTTCAGACTCAGCTAAGAAGTCATATGCTTTCATAAAAAAATGCCATTGAACATCCTTATAGGCTCATAACATCGACATACACCTTTTCCTTGCTAAATAAACCAAACATTCTCTCAACTGCAGATGCAACTTTCCCGAGATGTGTAGCAATGTCTTGCACTTGTTCAGAAACAATTGAAGCATATGACTTCCGTTTTCCTAAAACTCTTCCTTCTGCAAAACTACGTGCCTCCACCGGCCTTGCTTGAAGGTTAGGATCTTCAAAATTCTCAGCCTCATCAATATCATCAAACACATGCTCAACATTCGGTGTTGCACTAGTTGCAGTTGCAGAAATTGCATCTTGCTTATTTAACTCCTTGGTTGTAAAGGCACCATTTTCAGTCACTTGATCATTTCCACATACCAATGCCAATTAGTCATAGTTTGGAATGCTTTTTCATCTAGACTGCTTTGCCTCTGGATGTGTCTACTCATTTACCATGGGAATTCCATAATAAGTCATCTTTCATATAATTTGTAAACCAAGTGTTTAAAGTAAATGTTGTTAATCTATTTTACCTCGATATATGTAGCCCAAACATCAGGTGTAGCATCTATTGTCTTGGTTGAATCATTCCACGCAAAGCCACTTTGATTCAAAAGGTTTTTCAATATTGCAAAATTTTGCTTGATTGTTTTCAGCCTATTTCGTATGTGTCATTGAGTACATTCAACTAAAAACTTAGTGCTAATAGCATGGGCCGCTGCAGTGTAAGTCGATGATTTGAAACTTTTGTCGACCTTATTTCCAAGGTTGACCTGCTCAGCAAGTGTGTCAATGAGTAAATTATCCATGTCCTATGTCCAACTCATATTTGTTTTTCCATTCTTGTTTTCAAGCTGAGAGCTAGAAGAGTCCATTTCTGTTTCATGCCATTCAAACGAATAATGCAAATCAACAATATATATCCATAACACCAATTAATACAAGGTATTTTTGTATAAATAGCAATAGGCAATTAATAAAGTCAAACATCATAATTAGTTATAGAAGTGAATGCACATAGAAAAAAAAGGTATATAACAAAAGTTATATTAGAAAGAAAGAGTTAAACAACAAGAAGAAATTAATATCGAGCCCTAGATCGATATAAGACATAATCAGCCCACATTTGGGTAGTTATTTCTTCTTTGAGACAAATTCCTTCCCTTGATTGTTCATTTCTACTAGCTCGTTGATAGTTGGAAGGTTTGTGTATTGTTTGCTCTATCATCATTTAAATCATCAATTCCTACATCATCCTCAGTATCAACTGTTTCTTGATCATACTGATGCATGATGAAATTATACGGATCCACACCCATGACATGGTTGTGTAAGATGCAACATGCAGACACAATCTTCACCTGTGACTTAAAGGGGTAATGTTGCTGAGATACCAAGATTGGAAAGCGTTTCTTCAATACCCCAAAGATCCGTTCAACGGCATTTTTAAGTGATAAGTGTCAAAGGTTGAATAGTTCTTTTGGGTTCTCAGGTTGATGTGCACCCCATTCCTTTAGATGGTATCGTTTGTTTCGATATGGTGTAATGAACCCAGTCTTTAATGAAAATCCTGCGTCTACAAGATAATATTTACCTATTTAAAATATAAAAAGTTAGAAAACACGTACATACTTACCTATTAAATAAAAATGTCTCTTGTGAGAGTTTATTACTACCTTGAGGGACCTCTAATTTATGCTCTCTCCTCAGAGCATTGTTAAGAATATGAGATTTCGATGCGGCACCCTCCCAATCAAATAATACATATGTGAACCACAAATTGAAAGTGCATGCAACAATGATGTTTTGTGTGGGATAAGATTTACGACCTCGAAACCTAGCAACATTCGTAGAAGGGACTTTAATAGGGAGGTGTGAGCCATCGATTGCCCCAACACAATCCTGTCAGTAGATTTAAGTTTTTTATTATTCGTTTTTGTGGGTGTATATGTCATAAAGAAGACTTTAAGACTTAATTACCTTGAAATATGGCCAAAAATCATGCCGGTTTCTAATTTCTGGAGGTGTTTCAGTACCACTTGGTTGAATCAAGTACCTATCCTCCAAGCTCAACAAAGCATTCAATACATTGTTGAAATGACGGCTCACAGTCTCACCAGACCGACTGAAATGAAAGCCCATTGTTCTATTCCTAACGTTGTGTGCCAGTATGTGTAGGAAGCGTGCCACTTGTTCTTTTACCATACACCTCATTGTATCATGTAGTCTTCCTGTCTCACGAATAATCTTACATAGCCTTGCAAAGGCTGCTTTCCCCATTCTCAATTGGTTATAATAATCTTTTTTTTTTGTCCATATAATCTATCCAATAAATCCCTTCGTTCAAAATCCCGATTCACGGATGGTTCCCTACCAATATAATCCACATATTCTTGCAACATTGAAAATGTAACTGCAATTGTAGCAGTTGCAGCCCCAACAATTGCATAAAGCAAAATTTGCTCCATCTATTTATAGAAAATAAATAAATAAATTAGGGAATTCATTCTAGAATGCCTATATAATTTACATGCTGGAAAAGTAGTCAATGAAAAAAAAAAGAGCAACCATTAACCATGAATAAGTTTACTTCCTTCACTGTTACTAATCAAAGCTACATGAAAGCACACATTACACTTTTTTCTTTTTTGATAGCTAAATCATCATAATGATGCATACGTACTCATATACATGATAAAGAATGAGAGTCTCATTTCAGAATTTTTGATAGCTAATCTCATTAAGAACTGATAATCAATGAATTCCACAAATGCGCTAGAATTCAGTTATATAAACTAATAACTAGTATTTATTAACAAATTCAGTTACCAAAAATACCAGGGATGTCCTTCATAGTCATTCAAAATTTACTAATATGATTGTTGTTGCCGAGGCAGTGGTTGAAGGGTAATGGGTTTGGCCACTCCATTATATTGTATGGTCCCTTTTTGATAAAAACAACAAACAATGAACCATTTATTGTGTGGATTCTTAGAGCCTAAACCTTAGAATGTTCAATCAGAGATATGATTCTATTATTCTCTTCCTTTTCCCTTGGCTGGATCTCATTGAGTCATGTCCTTTCCCCTTCTTCTTTACTTTTTTTTTACCCTTCTTTTCTTCATTACTGAATAACAAATAATAATTGCATTTTTTTTAAGCAGATTGATTGCTTTCAACCTAAGAAAGATTATATGAAAGTAAAGAACTAAGGATCCYTACCTACATTTGCGTGTACAATAAGAAGTGGGGTGGGGTTCAATTATCTGCCATTCATGTAGCACTGTTTTAACTCAGTGGGTCAACTGGTGGTGGGCTCTTGTCCAATTGGAATAGTCTTGAATGAATGACTGCTGACAGTTGGAGTTGGACTTGGTAATTCATCTGAGTTACTCGTAGGACTCAGCCCTCCAGACCATCTTCCCAAATATTTTTATGCTCTTTGCTTTTCTTAGCTTCAAGCTTTATTCTTCCTTATTGGGTCATAACTGTTGCGCACATGTAACTAGTTAGGCATCGGTCCGGTTGAGTTAATATTTCCTTTCTTTGGACAGACCGAGTTATTATTTCCTTTTCACTAAACAAAAATCTGATTTGGGTATCAAAATATAAAACAGTCTATGCACACCACCACAGATTGAGTGGTCTTCAGGGATATGGACCGGGTACTGTCCTAACCTTTGGCATTTTTTCGCACAAATTTGCCATCCTTAGACTCAAACCTATGTTCCCAGGCTTGCCAACCTGACCGACCACTGAAATCTGAAATCAACATACTCTTCCAAATTAACCAAATGCAATTAGTTTGCTTTATTACCTTGTAAACTTTTGTGGCACTGTTTGTTTCATTCCCTTATTAGTGAGTGAATTGTTTTTGTTTCATTTTGGGCAGGGGCTGTTTTTGTTTGCAGGGTCCAACAAACTGCCCTATTTTTGTTTGTAGTGTCCAACAAACTGTAAAATAAATGTTTGCAAGATAATGAGTTTGTTTGTTTGCAAGATAATGAGTTAATGACATAAGAAACTGTAAAATAAATATTTCCAGGGTCCAAGAAATTGTTTTTGTTTTTGTTTGCAAAATAATGAGTTAATGACATAAGAAATGCTCATTCCCATATATAAAACTCAGGTGGTCTCTCAATCAAATGTAAAAAAAATGTTTCAAGTGTCATATTTCAGAAATGTGACATTCACTGTATAAGTGCAGATACTAACTACATAAGAAGGAAATCATATATCTACTCTTATTATAATGAGTCCATTTATTTTCATTGAACTTCATTAGAAAACACCAAAAACCATATCATCCAACCTTGAACATTTTTCTACCCTTATAGAGAAAAAAGAAATAACTTCCATTTGATGATAACTAGATAAAGATGGAGAAAGTTAGTCTAATCATATTAATTATTCCTTTTGTATACAACTTTACTGCCTCTACTACATTGAAGGGTTATGAACAAATTCATCCATCAGATAAGGGATACACGTTCACTTTTCTAGTCCACACAAGTCTTGTATCCTAGTCCACTGAAAATGCTTATTTTGAAAGCAGGGATTTTCTGATAAAATTGACCACATGAACAAGGGGAAGTAAGTTAAAAAACATTTGGCCATTTTGGAGACCCAACCAAATTTCTTTTTCATTTAAAAACTTTTCTAAATGACCAAATTAGCAAATCCAATCAGCAAATCATTACTTCCACTACAGTTGGATCCCCTTTTGTACCTTTTTTTTTTGTTGTAAGTGTAAAATATTGAATTGTATTAACCAAACGACACAGTTACAAAGACCCCTGTATAGGCACCAAATATTGGGAATGTACAATAGGATCTATATGGCAATATGCATTCCTGTTTACAGATAGCACTTTACAAGAGGAAAATTCTCGACCCTCTGAAACTTTTATGAATAGACAACCATGACTACAGCCTTCTCACCAGTTTCCTTGCCAACATATCCTCTAAGATGCACTGTGTTCAAAGATGTGACTGTTCCTTTTGACCAAGAGGGTCCAACAAATTGCCAAAGGAATCATGTTTTACGCTGGTCTGCTTTCTTACTTAACCCCTGCATATACTGGCTTTCCAAAACTTCCCTATCTTTGTTTGCAGGAAATGACTTTTTGTCTAGGCCCTGTAGACATTTAAACCATACTTAGCTAAGAAGTCAGCAGCCTTATTGGCACACCTAGGTACAACCTGTATAACCTTATTATCCCCCTTAACATACTCAGAAGAAAGACCAAGCTCCCTACCAAACTGAAGAGAAACAACTTCTATCTCTAGAAAAATTGAGCTTAACAAATCCACCCAAAGGTCTACTCCTGGAAAAATTAAAAGAAAAAACACCAAAAAAAAATTGTGCAGTACACATCGGTTTGATTTGCATTAATCAAATCCTTGTATCATGTAAACAACAAACATGTAAAGATCATGGAGAGAATGATTTACATTTGGGTTCATAGTCAATCATAGAGACCACTATACCAAGATAAATCACTATAATTCTGTACAAAAGCTACTAGTGCAAGTCTCTGAATACAAATTGCTTCAGATCGGAAAATATTAATCATCCAAATATTTACATTTGGATGTCGATGATCAGAACAAGGGGACATAAGTCCATCAACAACTGCCAAGACAAAGTCAAAGAAACAACTAATGGACTGAGCATCATGACTCATGATGCTTCCGAGAATAACCCCATAGTTAAGATGATTAATCATGACTCATGAACACTTTATTCAAGACAAAACAAATGCAGCTCATGTTATCAAAATATTCAAATGGATTTATGAATTTTGTTTTACGAAAGAAAATTGAAAAGAGAAAAACTTCAATCATCAAAGTTTTCTTACTTCAGACAAAAATAGCGTTGTCCAGAGCTGGAGCGGAAGTGGAAGCTTCTTCACCTAGGAGGAAAACTGTCTCCTTCTGTATCCTAAACCGAATGAGGGGGAGAAACTTGGATTCTTCGTAAATCTCTCCTCAAGACTGAAACTCAAAAAAAGAAAAGAAAAGTAAATCAGTGAAACCAATTTCATTCTTCAACACTTCACTTCTTACAAAAAATGAGAGAGAAAAAGAGTGAGTAACGACATAAAGAAAACCTATTGGATTCAAAGTTTCAGTGATCTATGCAAATGGGGTTAAAATGTTAGATCTGGACATAGATGCATGCTCGTGGAGAGTGTGATTTTATTTTGGCAAAACCTTTGCCGGAGACGATGAAGAAAATGGTTGAGCTTCCAGCCACTAAGGGGAAAAACATGGGGTTGGGGAAGAAAGAACCATAGACCAAAAAACAACAAAAAAGGGTAGAACAGGACCGTTAGAGAGAGAGATTCATGGATCTTGTGTCACCTTTCAGAGAGATAGCCGGAGAAGCTACCGGAGATATGGCCATTGGGTTGCTACTCCGAAGGGAGAGGAGACTATCGACTTCTTGCTCTGACAAAGCCCAAGCAATTTTCTTAACTTTTTCTTTTCCCACCGAGGTCACACTGTTTTGGTACGATCCCGCTCATTTCATTTTGGGATCCCGCGTCCCTCTTCTTTCTCATCCCAAAACACTATTTGCCAACAAACAAACATAAAAAAGAAAGAATCATTCGGGAATATTCCATTTTCTCATCCCTTTCTCAATAAACAAACATACCCTTTCCAAAAGTCTTTCCAAGAGATGCCACTACAAGCTATATGACTTGAGGAAGTTTCAACTACTTCATTGCTAAGAAGCTTATAAGCAGATGCACAAGTGAAATGTCCATGTGGCGTAAATTTCCATATCACTCGATCTTGTAGTAATTGCGCATTAGCAGGAAGCTCAAGGGCGCCACCTTCTCTGTAAAGCCAGATCTTGGGTTTGGTAAAAGAGCATTTGAAATCCAAGGATCTCCATAGATGCTTGTATTCCACCCATTAAAGATAATGTGGCGGGTGCCTCTTAATAAGACCTCCCTTGAATCAAGCATACTCCTCCAAATTGTAGAATCAGAACTCCTTTTTTTCACAGTCCAAAATGTTTCATCATTATTGAGATACTCAATCTTAATATATCAGCCCAAAGACGTCATTGTTCAGTTAAGAATCTCCATGAGAGTTACATAATGGGTGTTCTATTTTTAATCAGTAAATCATGAAAACCCAATCCTCATTGTTTCTTTGCTCTCAAGAATTTACTCCAGCTTTGTAAATAAATGTGAGACCCATTTGAATTAAACCCCCACCAAAAGTCACGTGCCATAGCATTTAATTGGGTACAGATTCATTGGGAGAGGGGGTTAGTCGCCAATTCGCCATGGAATAAGTGGGGATAGCATTTGATAGTAGATTTGATCAAAACTTCCCTACCAGCATGAGATAAGCAATTTGACTTCCAAGATTTCAGCTTGTTCTTACATTTTTCCAGAACGAAGTGCCAAGTATTTATTTTATTTCCTTGAATAAAAAGAGGAGAGTCGAGATAGAATTCCTTATTTTTCATAATAGAAACTCCCAAGCAATTAGCGATTTCAACTCTCAGTCTTCTATGGGCATTGGAGCTGAAGTGAATTGAGGACTTACTCAAATTAACTTGTTGACCCGAGCAACTATTGAACTCAACAATTGTGTTTTTTGATTGCATTAATTTCATTACCAGAACTTCTACCCATAATAAGAATATCATTTACAAAGAGTAAGTGGTTAATTCTTGGGCAGTTCCCGGCAACTTTGAAGCCATGCAGAAGCCCAATCTCCACCTCGTGAAGGAGAAGTCTTCAGAATAGGTCTATATAGAGAATAAAAAGATACTGTGAGAGAGGACATTTTGCCGAAGACCTCTTTCCCACTTAAAACTTTTTAAAACATTAAAATTACCCTTGAAAATAAAATACTGCTCATCATCTTCTTTTTCAAAAAATATGAGACAAAGGTGTTATCCCATCTTATTTTTATAGGGTGTGGGTGGAATTTTGATACTGGCACCAGGTTACTTGCCTGTCATGTATAGCAGCATAAAGAAAGTAGGGGGTCTTTGTATTGTTGATGAGGTTCAGGCGGGTTTTGCTTACACAACAAGTAAATTTTGAGAGCTTGTTCGATCTAGCATGGATATTTCAGATTTTTCAGAAATACATTGAAACAGAGAATATAGTAAAAGCATTAGTGAGAGACTTGGAGGATTGATTAATGGAACTAGATTTTAGATTTCCTGGACAAGTTCCTAAGTCTGAAAATGACAAAATATCATCAACTCACGCACAACTGTTTAGATGCTTAGATACATGGTTCATTTCAGATATGAACATCTTTCTCTACAAGAAAATGGGAAACGATGGTTGTTTGCCAAGGAAAACCCAGAAGATTCGCATTTCATTCTCAGATGACAAGGGGCTTGATCTCACGTTTAATTCCATATAAAATTAAAGAGAGGTTTCAAGAGATTGCAGCAGCCAATAGGATAAATTTCAGTTTATGTAATTTCAGCAAAATTATGAGAATGCCATCAAAGGAGGGGCAGATACAAAGACCCATTCCCATGTATCGGAATTCGATGTTATGATCGGAAGAGAAAAGTAAGGAGAGGACATGGTAAAACTATTAAGAGATTTGGTTATGGTGAAGAAGAAATTTCAATTACTGCCATAGTTGGAAATAGGGGGTTTAGGGAAATCAACTATTGCGAAATCTGTTTGTAATGACGGGAGGGGTAAGATTTATGTCGCACTTTGACCCAATAATGTGGGTCTGACTCTGTCTCTGATGAATTTAATGTAAAAAATCTCACTTAGAAAAATTATAAAACGTGTTGACTCCATTGAAGATCATTCAAATTTAGACATGGAGGAATTGCAGAAACGCCACCAAGAGGAATTGAAAGACAATAGATTCTTACAAGATGGTTCAGATTTTTCTTCGGAGAATGCATTTGGATGGTTGATATGAAAAATTAGATGATACTTGAAGGGCATTTGTGTTTTTTCAAATGCTACTTAATGGTTGGTTAATGACAGGTACGGATTGATACGTTTTGAAGTTCGAGTACTGAATTGTCACGTTTTAAAGTTCGTGAAATAAAGTGGCACTATATCCAAAGTACAATGTATTAATCAGAAATTTTCCCTATTTTATAGAATTATCCATGCATTACTTTCTGAGATTAATTAATTTTGACCATCTGATTAATGTACAAATATCTCAATTAATCTCAGCAAGTAATGCATGAAAAAATCTAAAAAGAAAAATATCTAGTATGCCATTCTGGAATATAGACATCTTGCTTCTTGCTTTGTTTCAACCAGTTTTATTCATACATATCACTCTTGTAATCTCTTAGCACACGGGCTAGCTAATCACGCCTTAAGATATAATCATGCTATGACCTTGTCAACTCCTCCAAATTCCGTCAGGTCTATTACTCTGGATGAGATGTAACCTATTTTATGAAATAATTTTTATTGCCTTTGGCCTAAAAAAAATTATAAATATCAACCATCCAAATAGTCTATTAAAATTTTAACTAATCGGGTCCATCAAAATGGTTTACTAAGATTTCATCTAATTTTAACTTTCCAATATTCCATCTTATCTCAACCATACAAATAATGCATAAAAAAATCTCTGAAAAAAAATCTATGCCATATAAAGTCATACATCAAGTAAATTTTAGCCATCAAATAAGCCATATGAAATTAGTCAATGAATCCTAACCATCCAAATGGTATTTGAAATTTACATTAACATGTCCCATTTAAGTGATGTATAAAGATTTTATCTAATATAACTAGGGGTGAGCATTGTTCAGTTAAAATCGAACCGAAATTTTTGGATTTGGTTTGTTTGGTTTTCGGTTTTTTTTTTCGATTTGGTTAATTTGGTTTAAAAAAAATC
This sequence comes from Nelumbo nucifera, assembly GCF_000365185.1. The sequence goes on from NW_010729333.1 coordinate 554,001, forward strand.
AGTTTCAGTATTCAGGATTAAAAATTTGGTTAACCAAAAAAACCAAATTAAACAAAATTTATTATATAGATAATATAATATATATTATTAATATGTAAAACATAATATATTATAATATGTATATAATATATGTTATATATAATATTAATAAAATTTGGTTTTAACCGAAATAACTGAAAATCGAACCCAAAAAATTCAGTTTTAGTTTTTTTTTAGTTTTTAAAAATTTGGTTTATTCAGTTTGGTTTTTAACCGAATAAACGGAATGCTCACCTCTAAATATAACCCATCCAAATGATGTACCAATATCAATCAAAAGATTTGGGCCATCTTAGTGGTTTCTAAATATTAGCGAATAATCCAAACCATCCAAGTAATATACCAAGATTTCAACTAATTGACATTATGCAAATAATATACCCAATAAACTCAAAGTTTAAGCTGTCAAAATGGTCTCTAAAGTTGGATTGAATCATCCATGCAAGTGATTTACTGATATTTTAACCATAATATAGCATACTCCACAATTAGGTTGATACATTATTTAAGTGATTTTTGTGATGGATTTTTTAATCCCAATCTTTACTCAAAGTGGAGGGGTATCTACCTTGAAATAGAAGAGAGGATGTACCTTGCATTGCCCCAAACCCAAACAATACAAAACTCTCCCTCACCATTCACCAACTCGATGCAACCCTAGAAGGCAGAAAAAGTACAATTATTTCATCCAAGCCACATATCAACCCAAATGATCTTCCCAAGTCATCATTTGTAGTTGAAATCCTAAATCATTGTCATTTCTTTTGGGTAATACTTAAATCAGTGTCGTTCATATAGATATTATAATAACCACCCTCAGCACCTATATTCTCTTGGCCTACTGGTTTCTTGAAAATGTGAGTGAACTTGATGTTATGGGGGTGATCTCATTAAGATAATAATAAATAGCCCAAGGAATTGCAATTCTTCTATTTAAAACCTCAATTAACACTTGGTCAATACTAGACTTGTTCATGGGTCGGGCCAGGCCAAGTTTGGGTCGGGCTTTGTATATGTATCAATTGAATACACTCAGGCCTGAGCCCAAGCCTGGCCCTCATATAAAGCCCAAAGCACGGGCCCGATCCTGGCCAAAAATTCGAAAACATAAATTTTTCTTTTTAATTCAATAAAAAAGTGTTTTATTTATATTAGAGAAAATTCCCGATCAGTATCCGGTACTTTGGCTCGAGTGACAATTTGGTCCCCGAACTTTAAAATGCGACAATCTAATAACCGAACTTTCAAAATGTGACAATCTAGTACTTGTTGTTAACTAGTCCGTTAATCAGCCATTAAGTGACATTTGAAAAGTCAAAAATGCCCTTCAAATGCCATCTAATTCTCTTTATCAACCATCCAAACGTTGACAAAAAACTAAATAGTCTCAAATCCTAGCCTCTTCTATTCAAAAAAATTGGTGACTGTTTAGAAGAATCTAGAATTTGGGATTGTTCATTTTATTGTCAATGTTTAGATGGTTGGTAAAGAGAATTAGATGGCACTCTTAGGGCATTTTTTACTTTTCAAATGTCACTTAATGGCTGACTAATAGACTAGTTAGCGACAGGTATCGGATTGTCACATTTTGAAAATTTGGGTACTGGATTGTCACATTTTGAAAGTTTGGGTACTGAATTGTCGCATTTTAAGTTTGGGTACCAAATTGTCGCTCAAGCCAAAGTATTATGTCGAGCTTGGGCTCAACTTGAAAAAAAGAGATGAATAAAGAAAAAAATATTATATACTTTTTATTAAATAAAATATATTTTCATTATTTAATATATAGTATCAAGTCAAGCTCGGATCAGGCCGGGCTTTTTTGAGAAAGTTTGAGCCCGGTGCGTTAGGCCTGAACCCGAGCCCGCAGATCTAAAATTATGACCATGTCCAACTTATAATGGGTCGGATTGGGCCAACCCATTAGGCTAACCGACCCTTGAACAAGGCTAGTCGTTACTTTCTAATTTGATATTGTTTTTATTAAGATATATGAAGGGATGGGAGATCCATCATATGGATAGCCGAACCCTGCAAGAAGGTTGGGCGAAACTTCAAAAATTTCTTTACTACCATCTGTGAATCCTATTCCCAATTTAGAAAATTGCATTTTCAAGATTCGTTCTTGTAACCAAACCGGACCAAATCTGTAACCAAAATAAGGGAGGGATATACCTAATACGGAATCCACGCAAGAAATGCTCCTCCCAACGTAGGTGCTCATGCCCAAAGAGAGTACCAAATCCTCCATCCACTGAAGATGTCACAACTTAGGGTGAGGTAGGATCAGCAGGTAGTTCTTTACCAAGAACTAGTGATTCTTCAACAAGGTTCACCCTACTCTCTTATTTATATCCTTAAATAGACAATTTCCTAATCCCATTAGGAGTTTCCTAATCCAAATCTTTTATTTGGATCTGGAACTTTAAGTGATAAAGATAATCCTTTATCTTATCTGCAGATAAAAATCAGCTTTCCTAATCAAATTAGGAGTTCCTTTGCTCCAAATCTTTATTTGGATCTGAACTCTTTAAGTGGATAAGGATAATCCCTTATCTTATCTACTGATCCAAATTCCAGATCCACCCCTATTTAATTAATCTAATTAACCTAGTTCAAAATGGGCTTTTAGGCCCATTAAGCTTTCAGGCTCACTTTCACTTTAATGCTGGCTAGCTTTGCCCTGGCGTGGGACCCTATCATTGACCTACACATCAGCCACATGGGTTCAGCCTAGCCTTTGTTACAAGGACTGGCCGAATTCACTACTGAATACAATGAACCCCTGAGTCCATCACTATGGGCTCTTAATGGGTCCAACATTTACACTAAATGGTCATTGGGTCTAGCCATCTTATGAAGGCCCAACGACTGTGGACAGATGCAAAATTAGCCCATTAGGTATAATCCTCAAAGGTCTTACACTTAACCTCTCAGCCCATAATGATCGAACGCTGCCTGACAAGAGAGGACCTCTCACTCGACTACAAGGTGCAGTGTTGCACTCTCTACTCACATGGATCCCGGGAATTAAAACATTTTGCAAATATTTTGAAACCATTATATATGTGTGTGTGTGGGGTGTGTGTGTGTGTGTGTGTGTATGTATATATGTATATTTCTATGTAAATATATTTTGCAAAAAACAAATTTCAACGGTTGAAATCAATTACCAGCAGTTTAGGTTTCCATCAGAGAGAGTGCATCCCCGATCATTCACTTTGTCTGACATAGGGGTTGATCCTGTCACTACAATCACCCACTCAGATGAATTCTTGGACTGTCCCAACATACCCAGGTTTTGATCCCCTCTAAGGATCTCACTGATTGACATATCAAAGACAGCCCAATCCGACACCTAATGCAGTATCATAATCGAGTCTCGGGGTCAAGTGTAACATTCCAGTTTTGCCCGTCTATCTCCAAGGTTCAGGGCAATACTGGAATTTTGGTTCAGTTCAGGGTTTCAAGGAAACCAACACTGCATGTACTTCAAGTCTCACCCAAACAGTTGAGACAAGCCACCCCAACCAACTTGGTGGTATATCAGTGTCAGCTTTGGTAGGATAAATCTCTCCAAATCTAACCAACGGCTGTGAAAATTCTAAACTAACACGAGTCTCATATGTGTTCAGTTTAAGGGTATTACACAAAAACACACCATAATAACATGAATCAAATATGTACTTCATTCATTTACAATAAATGTCTTAATGTACATCATGCTGATTGGAGCTAGGGGCATACGCTGTCTAACAATATATGCACAACTTAACGCCACCTCTAATAAATAAACATTCTACCTGAACTCGAATCATCTCACCACAATAGTTGGAAAAAGTAGCAACAATATCCTTGAAAATCTCAAATAAGACCTCCACCACCATCATGGCCGGGATTTCCTTGTTCCGTATTCAATTAAACTCATCCTGTTCAGAGGATGTCACTTGTCCCAATGGACTCTATTGGTCGCCATGAGTAATAACTTGAACAAGAACCCTTTCCTTCTTTTACATCTATCATTCCAAATTTTCCAAGGGATAAGAGATGGTAAAAGAACAAGAATTTGGCTTCGATGACAATTCCTATTGCATAAGCTTCACCATCACTTTTACCTTATCTCTTACATGTTGAGTTCTATAAAGAGGAATTTTGAAAGTTTTTGCAAAGTACTCCTAACATTTGACAGCCAAAATTCCATCACCAAAGAGATAATCGAAGGATTCAAAACCCAGAATCCCACAACACCTGCACTTGGATGCCAACGAAATATTTTTTTCTAACGTTTTTTGTCAACAACAAATGCCAAATTAAAAAACTGCAACCTTTCAGGGCATCCTGAAACTCCAAATATATTTATACCAAGCATCCTTAATATGTTGAGTTCTAACTATATTCCAAGAAGAATAGACTGAAAGAAAAAAAAAACCATTGGTGGGACCCATCCAAACTAATTTATCTTCAATGGTGGTCAAGCTCACATTGAGAGCTTATACCCACATTTTTATATCGTCACTTACATTTCGATGATCAATGAAACACCGATTCCCATTATTGTTGAGAACTTCGTTAAGATTAAAAATAATTCCTATGCCTGGTTATTTGTCATACCAAAATGAAACTTGACCATTACCCAAAAGCCAACAACTATTATTCAAAGTGAAATCTTTTACATGAATGATTTAAAGTTGAGATGATGAAGGGTGAATAGATGTCATGTAGAAATGGAGCTTTTGTAAACACCTTGAAATCATAAATTGATTCCAAAGAGATTTCTTAACAATTAACCTAAAACACACATTGACTCTTAAAGTGATAATCACATCATGAAGGGAGTGTACCCCTAAGTCTCATTCTTCAAGTGATTTATAAATATTGTCATAGTCTAAAAAAGAATCAATGAGTTTATGGATATAATTAATCACTTTCTTGGAAGGTGCAACGTAGCTGATAATGTGTAAAGGCATCCCTTGCAAGACATGTTAATGAATTTTTATGCTTCTCTATATGCCATATATGTAACCACATTTTTTTTATAAAAAAATGCATATATTGAATGACTGATATTCACTAAAATGTTATATGCATGAGTAAAAGCCCCTGAGTCAATACACTAAGAGGCAAAAGTGACAAACATACTGATCTCTATGGCATGAGTTTCAAAAATGTCTTCCTTCTTTTTCTTAAGGGATTGTAGATATTGAGGACAATTCCTCTTCTACTGCCCGGTCTATTTGTAAAAGTGACACTCATCCGACGTTTTGTCTATTTTTTCTACTTCTTTGGTTTTCTAACATTCTTATGAGGTATCTTCTTGCTCTCACATTTTTTCYGATCAGATTTGTCTCATCCAACAAGCATGGCAACTAGCCTATCCTTTATGATCAGTTCCTTAACCCTTTGCAACATATTGTTTAGCTATTGCAAGTTAGATTTTAGCTTGTTCATGTTATAATTGATGACATTGATTAAAAGACGTGGGTAGGGAGTTCATGATGACATCAATTTTTGTTTCATCATCTAATTTGGAACCAAAAGCCTCCAGTTCATTTTATGAACCCTATCATTTTCATGACATGATCATGAATCGGTTGATTCACAGACATTCTACTGGTATCAATAGTTTGAGGATATTTTGTCATGTAGAATGATTTCGCTCCTCATACATGACCTTCAAGTTATCTAGAATTTATTTACAAGTTATTTTATCAAATTGTCTCTGGATAGAGTTGTCTACTAAAACAATGAAATAACAACGAGCAAGAGAGTTATTCTCTTTCAATTCCTGATATTCATTCTCTATATCCTCAGAAGCTCTTTCATCGGGACATTCTACTGCCTTCTCGTTGGAAACTTTGTCCAATTTCTCAAACATGAACAACAAGTTAAGGTTGTGAATCAAGTTCATGTAATTAGGTCATTTGAATTTGTTATCATCTGACAACTTAGTGAATGGTCTGTGTTCTATTTCTGACAAATTGCACGAGTAATTAGTTCATGACCTAGTTGATGTTTCATGTTACATATCGTAGATTGAACTTTTATATATGTTTCATTTCCATTTGTTCATCTCTAAGATTTYCATCTATCACATGAATGTAGACATTATTCATGTCTATGAAAATGTGGGAAATCACATAGTTGCATAGGGCCAACTGTTTTAGTTGCATAACCCCATCACTTTTTGTGAATGATAGTGAATCCACTCATGTCTCATGATCTTCCCTTTTGGCCTCTATTAGACAAGATTCACAGTCATTTTAGGTTAAACATCTCTAATTGGTATGTACTGACCCATCATATGGGGAGCCCAAGGTACTTTGAAAGAGCCTTCCATTTTAAGATAGACACCTCCTACTAGTATGTTTGTGTGTCTATGTGTCCATGTATTTACTAACGTTAACAAAAAAAATGGTGAAATCCTCCTGTAATTAAATAAAATGGGCATTTTAAGGTTTTTAAAACATCATATGCACTCCCTTTCCCCCCTTTTTTTACCTATCATCATTTCTTATTATCCTTCATTTCTAATTTCCCTCCATTTTTTATTCATAGTCTTATTTTCCCCCTTACCTCATTTGTTAATACAATCAAAGTAATCGTTGTCAATGTCGCCAACTTATACCTTTATCATATCATTTCTTCCTTCCATTATCTTTTCTCCTTCATCTTATTCTCCTCTTCTCCCTTCACATTCCCATTTATTATTTTTTCACATTCTGTATGTCTCTCTCATTGTACCTATTCCATTGATCATATCTAGTTGACGAAGGCAACCGAGCATAGCATAGTCCAGTGACCCCCCCCCCCTCTCTCTTTCATTTCAGCTTCTTTTCCTCACTTCCTCCTTCCTTCGTTTATCCTTATACTATTCTTTTTGCTATCATTCTCTTTCTTTCTTGTTTTGCTTTTGGAAACTTGAACAAGGGACAAACCAAATAACTCTGCTTGATCCATGTGTCTAACTTGAGTTCTATCTTCATTCTTCATCCTTAGCTTTCTTGCTTCAAAACTTTATACTTATGCTATGAGTACATGATATTTTTCATTTCCACCAACCCATCATCAACTATTGAAGACATTGAGTATGTAGTTTGATACCCACTACATACGAGGCATATACATCATATTACTTAAGCATGCCATATATTTGGATTTTTTTTTTGTTAAGAAGCAATCCATTAAACAAGCCAAAAGGATAATAAAACAAACTATGAAAAAACACCACCCATACTTACAGATTGCTTCGACTAAAAAGGCATTTCACATTTGTCACTTCAGTTGCATAAAACCTCAACCCACGAACATTCTCCAACCTTTTATGCTTGAAAATAATATTTTTCATTTACTTAAGAGATTAAGTAATGGATTTGAAGAATGGGAGATAAAGCAAAAAAACAAAATGGGTTATGCAAAACCCATTTTAACAATCAGATGAAGAACATGACAAGAAAATAGGTCCTTCATTACCCATTTTCAACTCAGATCACATGACAACTTAAGTTGTCTCACTTAACTAATCAAATTAGTAATGGGCCTTTGGCCCATTTTCTCTAATGGTTCACATCCCAATGTGTTGTATGGTCACTTTGGGCCTGTATATTGCATGTTGTGGAACCCACAAAGGTCTCTATGATGAATTCATTGCTTAGGGGCAGTGATCATTGGGTTCAGCCACCTATGAAGATCCAAGGATAATGGACTTATGCAAAATAAAGCTCATCAAATAATCAGTTCTGTAATGGTCTCTTACATCTAATCTCCCGGCCATAATCATCAAAACACTGCCCATAGGAAATGACCTGTTTCTTGACTACGAAATGCAGTGTCACACTCTCTGCTCAGATCCCTAGATTAAAACATTTTGCAAACCATTTTCAGAAAATAGTAATATAACATAAATATATTTTGTAAATAAAAATTCAAATACAGTTGAAATCCAATGTCGGTAGTTTAGATTTTCATCAGAGAGAGTGTAAATCATGATATTTACTTTGTCTAACAAAGGCGTTGGTCCTATCACTCTGATCTCCCACTTAGGTAATTCCCCAAACTGCCCCAATATGCCTAGATATTTGACCATTGGTGGATTTCATTTCTTGGCACATTAGAGACAATTTAGTCTAAAACCTAGTGTAATATCATAATTAAGTCTGGGATTAAGTGCAATTTTCTAATTTTGCCCATCCATCTCTAAGGTTTAGGGCATAACTAGAAATTGGTCTTGATTCAGTGTTTCTTCTAAACACCCATCGACTGTGCTTGGGGTCTAACTTTAGTAGCTGAGACAAGTTGTTCTACCAAATTGTTAGCACACCAGTGTCAACCTTATCAAGATAAACTCCCCAAACTTATCAAATGGCTGAGAACTTTCTAAATTAACACGAGGCTCATAAGTGTATAATTTAAGGAATAATTCCCATAAATATACCTATGTAAATATAAATCAATAATGCACTCTATTTATTAACTAATAAATGTTTGTGTACATTAATTTAATTGAAGCTAAGGGCAAACATTGTCTAACAAAGCAAACAAAAAGTAAGCAAGGAAAAAAACAAAGAAAAAACAACCAAAGCATAATCATCCTCGCTAAGAGACTTAAGGATCCATTAAGGGAACTCTCCAACCATAAAGCCATTTTCCAAACTACCTCAAATGAATCGAAGAAAACGGAAACATTGACAATAATATTTACTAAAATCAAAGAGATCAATGCCTATAATGATAGATTTAAAAAAAATACCCAATTTAAAACATTAATGACACAATTAAATAAATTGTTTTGAATTCTACACACACACAAGAAAGCATATGCTAGATCTACAATTTAAACATGTAAACTTGTAAAACAACAACTCCTGGAAGCTAAAAACAATGGCATCTAACCAAAGAATGACGATGAATGATTGCCGGTGAAATGAGGATGAGAATACACAAAATATGGTAGAAAAGAACCATTATGGTTTAAAGGTTATGGATCTGGTAATACCTTGACCGCCTAAAACGTGATAAAAAATGTAGTCATTGTCAAGGTAGGGAGTGGTGAGAGAATGAATCTAAATTCCAAGATGAGAGAGCCTCTTATTTTGTTATCAGTTTTTTTTTTTTTGTTCTTTTTTCACTAGGGCCGCACTATTTCAACATAACCCTACATTCCAACTTTTGAGAAGGTGCATCCCATGTTTTTTTCATCTTGACTCATAAAACAGATGCAAGAAAAAGGAAAGTCTAATGGGAATATTCTAGTTTCTCATTCCTGTCACAACAACCAAATGGATGATGGAAAATAAAGCAATAAGACAAAATGACATCCAAAAATAAGAAAAAATGATAATTTTTGTTTTAAAAATATTTAAAAAACATACATGTACTATTTATTCAATGGAATTCAGATTAATTGAACATTATAATTGTGTAGTAGAACCAATGACAATGCCAAGCGCTAGTGTTAAAGTACTTGAGTAGTGTTTGGTATCATTGGTGTTTTAACACCTAGTGTTTGAAGATGAAATGCCATTTATACACAAAGCATAAACACAACGCTTTTGAGATGTATTTGTGCTAACTAGACATTTAAATAATGATTCAAGTTAAATCATGTTTGGCATAAATTATTTAAACATAAAATGTTTAAGGTATTATTTTGAATTTTATGTGACACAATAATACATTTGTAATGTGTGATATACCAATTTGATGATGGATTTTTTTTATGGCAATTGATATTGGCACCATATAAAAGTAAAAATGTATTGCGGATTTTGAGTGAAATTGGCAATTGATTTTTTTTATGGCAATTTATATGCATTTTTATTACAGGCAACATGTTAATGTTTTGATTCAAAGCTTGTTTTTTTATAAGTAAACTGTACTAACAACCACAAAAGGAAACAAAGTCTATATAGGCGGCTATCTCAAATTACAAAATCACTACCAAATCTCTTCATAACAAAAGTTATAGAATGGGTAGCTTGATTTAACTCCCAAGGCAAAAAAGCTAAACTTAACATTAGCAAAATAAATAGTTAAAGATTTAATGTTGTCCACCTAGTGAGAAAACCTCCCAACATAAAGGAGGATAGCCAACATCTAAAAAATCAACCACTGCTTTAGCATCAAATAGTATTAACACAAAAATGCAACATTTTCCTTTGCAAAAGATAGACCCCCCCAAATAGCAAAAAGTTTTGCCACTACGGTTCATTCAACCTCTTGCAACATATAAAAACTCTTTGTTAGAATTATAAAAGCATATACCACAGGAAACACCAATACTCAGAATCACCCCTCCATCACAGGTACAAATGGCATCAAAAGAATTAGTAGATGATAGAATGGAAGGGGCCATAGGTCGACTAATAACTAACTCAGGGAGTGAATCCACATGTTCACGATGTGAACGACCTATTTTCAGCATAAATTGTTTACTGTCTTCACCACCCAATTGGGTGAGTTAATGACCAACTTATTCAACATGTACTCACCAAAATCTTTTGAATGACCTTAGCCTAAAACGAATTAAAAAGAGTCATGAAAAGTGCCAAACTTAGTCCCCAAAATTCCAAGACCATCAATAGAAACAAACAATACAACTTCTGAAAATGGGCATCAGATAAAAAATGTTAAATATGCTCTTCTTCCATACCACGGAAAGAACAACTATTCTTTACTAGTATACCAACTCTCGTCAAATATGACTTAGTAGGAATAAATCCTCTAATTGCTATCCACAGAAATAACTTGTGTTTTGGAGGTATTTTGAATTTCCAAGCCATCTTAATTAATCTTTGTTGATTTTCTTCCACTCTCATGTTGATCATGACCACATTTGGGCACATGAAAAGCCAAATCATCTTATTCTTCGCTCGAAAAGGCTGAATATGGGTGATTTTTTTTAGCAACTAGTAAGTGCATACATGTTTTGCATGTGTCAATTTTAAATGATGACAGTGATAGTAATATTATATTCGAAATTTTTTATAAACTTGATGTATTTTTTGTTTTCATATCTTTTTGTTTTTAATTATTAATGAAATACAACTTGCCAATCCAAATTTGATTACATAAACACCTTGTCCAAATATATGATAATTTGATGGGGCTGTGAAGTTTCAAATATAATTGATAGGTTTACTTACTTGGCTAGACTCTTCTTTTTACAATGTTTTATCTTTTCTTATTCAATTTACAATTTAAATATCGCAATTAAATAAAAACCAAATTACAAAATGAGTATTTTAGTCAAAAGGATGTCAATCCGATTCATATTTTAATAGTGYAAATATAGAATTATAGATGTGTTCATTTTTGCTTATTTTTGTATTTTTGTGTGTAAAAATAATTCTAATACGCCATATTCTTACTTTTTGTTTAATATGACGAATACATGATATTATACATGTACATGAATGTCTTTTTTTTTGCAAAATGTATATATTTTTCTTTTTTTTTGTATTTTTATATTTTATTATTTTTTACTATTWATTTATGACATTAAAGGTTAACACATTTGACGCAAAAGTTGAACTATTGATCTTTGTTAAATAGTAAAATATTTTCATTTTTGGTTAGTTATAGATTATATATATCATTTTCATCACCAATAAAAATAATTATTATTTATTACACTTATTTTTTTAGTTTGATTAATAAAAGTATCATAAGCGTGTCTAATTTTTTCTACATTTTTGTAATTTTTTATATTTATTTCTATTTTTAAAAATTTTATTACCTAACTATGACCTCATAGGTTGATCAATTTGGTTTAGATAGTTGAATTTCTTAGCTACCACTTAGATAAAGAATGGTTTTGTTTTTGAGTTAGTTTTAAAATATATAGGTTTATATTGTTAAAAATATTAACATATATCTAATTAGTAATAAATAACATAAATATATGATTTAATAAGACATTAAATATATGAGTTAATGAGGGGGATTAAATAAGGCAAAAAGTAATAATTAAAATTATATTTTAAACCCATACAATTATATATGAAATAAATGCACAAATATAGGCATTTTTAAACGGATGTTAAAACTGTTTTCTTAAATGGTGATTTAAATGAAAAAGTCTATATGGAACAACCAAATGGATTTAGTCTTCTTGAAAATGAGAAGAAAGTTTGTAAACTAGTTAAATCTCTGTATGGTTTAAAACAACCACCCAAACAATGGCATGAGAATTTCGATTTTTAGATTTTAGCTTTTAGTTTTAAACAACCACTCAAAATTGTGGTGCAATTATATGTCTTTATGTTGATGACATGCTCATTGTGGGTACTAATATGGTTGGCATAAATGAATCTAAAAATTACTTATCATTTGTCTTCAAGATGAAAAATTTAGGAGAAGTAGATACTATCTTGGGAATAAAAGTTAAAAAACAAAGAAGGGGTTATGCATTAAACCAATTACATTATTTTGAGATAATACTTGAAAAATTTAAGCATTTAGGATTTAAAGAATACAACACAACATATGATTCTAGTATAAAGCTATGCTCTGTACAATTTGAATATGCTTCTGTAGTAGGAAGTCTGATGTATGCTATGCTCTGTACTAAACCTAATATTGCATTTGCAGTAAAGTCAGTCGGTTTACAAAGTAATACCGATGCAAAGCATTGGAAGGCAATTGCGAAAGTTCCTGGGCATCTCAAAAACTTTGGAACTTGGCTAGTTCTATCGTGATTATCCATTTGTACTAGAAGGGTACACTGATGCAAGTTGGATTACCGGAAATGGAAATAACAAGTCAACATCTAAATGGATTTTTGTCATTGGTGGGGGTGCAGTCTCTTAGGTATCCAAGAGAAAAACTTATATATCTCACTCGACCATAGAATCCGAATTCAGAGCCTTGTAGCTGCTGGAAAAGAGGTTGAATGTATTACGAATTTATTATTGAATATAAAACTTTGGCCTATTCCCATGCTTCCAATTTCCATTTACTATGATAGTGAGGCAATTTTGTCGAGAGCCTATAGTGGTCCCTACAATGGTAAGTCTAGATATATAAGTCTGAGACATGAATTTGTTAGACAACTGATTCAAGATAGAGTCATCACTATAACTTATGCGAGGTTAAGAAAAAACATGGTTGATCCTCTTACCAAATGTTTGCGTAGGGAATTGGTAAAAATGACAACTAAAGAGATATGATTAAAACCCTTAACTTAGCCACCTATAATGGTAACCCGACCTGAACTGAAAACATTAGTGTTTAGGTTTAATGGCTAACAACAAGTTATAACAATGTAACTATTAGCACTAACATTAACAAATTTCCTATTACAACAGAAACAGTGTTGTTCGTTATAATGAGATGTTGAGTTAAACTCTTAATGAAGTTCTGAAATGTRTCAAATAATGGAACACATAGTAGAATTGAAGGGATAAGAAATCCATCATATGGATGGAGCTCCAATCAGAATCATGAAAAATCCAGATTTGACCTAAGTGCAAGTGAGAGCTATTAGACAGTGTATACCTTAGCTCCAATAAGAATGATGTACATTACGACATTTAATGTAAATGAATAAAGTACAAATTTTATTTATGTTATTATGGTGTGTAATACCCTTAAACTGGACACATATGAGACTTGTGTTAGTTTAGAATCTTCATAGTCGTTGGATAGATCTAGGGAGATTTGTCCTACCAAGGCCGATACTGATGTGCCGCCAAGTTGGTTAGGGTGTTTTGTCTCAGCTGCCAGGGTGAGACCTGAGGTACATGTAGTGTGGGTTTTCTTGAAACCCTGAACCGGACTAGAATTCTAGTATTGCCCTGTACCTTGGAGATAGATGGGAAAAACTGAAATGTTACACCTGACCCCTAGACTCGATTATGATACTGCATTAGGTGTCGGATTGGACTGTCCTTGATATGCCAATCAGTGAGATCCTTAGAGAGGTCAAAACCTGGTATGTTGGGACAGTCCGAAAATTCATCTGAGTGGGTGATCATAGTGACAGGATCAGCCCCTTTGTCGGACAAAGTGAATGATCAGGGATGCACTCTCTCTGATGGAATCCAAAACTGTCGGCAGTTGATTTCAACCATTGAAATTTGTTTTTGCAAAATATATTTATATGGGGATATATATATTATGGTTTCAAAATGTTTACAAAATGTTTTAATTCACGGGATCCATGTGAGTAGAGAGTGCAACACTCTTTTAAGTGTAAGACCATTGAGGGTAATACCTGATGGGCTAATCTTGCATCTGCCCACAGTCCTTGGGTTTTTATAAGGTGGCTCGACACAGGGACCATTTAGTGTAAATGTTTGGCTCATTAAGAGCCCATGGTGATGGACTCAGGGGTTCACTGTCTCCTATAATGAATTCGGCCAGGCCTTATAATAGGGGCTGCGCTGAACCCATGTGGCTGATGTGTAGATCAATGTTTGGGTCCCATGCCATACAAGGATACCTAACTGGGCAGCAGTTTGGAAGAAAAGAGAGCACATGGACTTAATGGGCCTAAAGCCCAATTCGAACTGGTTTAATATGATTAATTAAAGAGGGGCGATTCTGGGATTTAGATCAACATATAGGATAAAGAGTTATCCCTATCCACGCAGTGACTGCAGATCCAAATAAAGATTTGGATTAGGAAACTCCTAATAATATTAGGAGGGTTGATCTTTATCTGCAGATAAAAAAGGGATTATCTTTATCTCTTAAACAGAGTCCAGATCTAAATACAATATTTTAATTAGGAAAATCCTAATGGGATTAGAAAAAGCTCTTTTTAAGGCTATAAATAGAGGAGAAGGGCAAACCCCAGTTCACCTAATCAGATTACAGATTCAAGAGAGAAGACAGCTGCAGTTGGACTGACGCCATTTTCTACTCTTGCCTTCTCCTATTGCTGCCGCCATAGCCAGTTCGATCTCCACCTGTAGAAGCGATCAATAAAGGTTATTGATATCAGTTTTTGGTGAAAAACTGATATGAAGTCGTGCTCACTCACCCTCCATCGAATTCTTGTTGAAGAGTTTGCTTTTTGCTGAAGAACCACCTACTGATTCTACTCCACCCTACGCTGTGTCATATTCAGTGGGAGCAGTTTTTGGCGTTTTCCTTGGGCGTGAACACCTCCGTTGGGAGTTGTTTCTACTCCATATTAGGTATTTTCCTCTCCTACATTTTTGTTTCAGATCTGGTCGTGTTTAGGGTTCAAAATTGATCATTGAAAATGCAATTTTCTAAAACAAGGAATGTAATTCCCACATGGGAAAGAGAGAAATTTTTGAAAATTTGACCAATCTAATTGCAGGGTTCGGCCATCCATATGATGGATCTCTCATCATTTCATTTGATTGGAGCTAAGGGCATACACTGTCTAATAGAACTTCACCTACGTGTGCTGAGCAAAACTTGGAACTTTTGCGGACATTGGACATTTTGTGTGTATGGCATCTTTGGTCTATTTTGAGAGTAATTGGTTTAAGGTCTTACCACCAATAATTTTGACAAGGCTCTCAGATATCTATATTAATAAAATGTTTAAGTTGTGAAACACCTTTTATATGCATAACTATGTCATAGTAGTTTGGGTCAAAAGAGACCTATGTAATTGATCACTTAACGTGGGGGATTGTTGGATTTTAATCTCATTAGAGATTAAATCCAATGGGGTTTGATTGGTCAATTAAATGAAAAATTACACTTGTACACATGTTTTGAAAAATAACTTTTTCTCTTAGTAAACCAGTTTTTAACTTGTCACACATTAGAAAATTACAAGATTTGTTTTGAGTATTTAAATAGTAGCTCATTCTACTTAGAAATAAAGAGGAGAGTATTTAAATAGTAGCTCATTCTACTTAGAGGCACACTTTGCTCGCACCTACGTGGCTCGCGAAGGGCRACTTTGACTTTTGGTGCGTGGCTGCCCGTTGATGTCTTCAACGGCTATGATTCGATCTGGTGTGATCAAGAGGCACAATTCAAAGTTAATTGTCATTAACTATTAACTACCTTTTAAAAGACACATTGTTTGAAATTGTTACTGTTCAAGGATCCTTTTCTAAACTAGCACATTTCTCTGCTCCTATAACTCTTCAAAAATTATTTAAGGAGCATGGGTCAAGCTTTTACACACAAGTTTTCGAAATAACTTCTGTCTCTCTCAATCCAATCTGCTACTGTCTCACATAAGGTTTTTTCAGAGAATCTTCAACTTTGCTGATTGTAGACTCTCACCCAAGGTTCTATTGTATCTTGGGAACGAATTTGCTTGTAACCCAACAGCAAACTCAGTGGAACTGAGTGGGGGCAAATAACGTTCTAAAGACAATGTCTTTAAACACGCCTCAGAATTTTCCTCCAAGTTTCATTGACCCCATTTCCCAATAGGTCTATTGGCATGGTGGGTGTTTCAGCTTAGATATTCTTTCAGCAATCAATTGAATTGTTGCCGACGATGTTAACGTATTATCAATCTCCCTAGGAGGCAGTGTCTCTACTTATTATCGCAATAGTTTGTCAATAGCCACTTTTGGGGCCATGGAAATGAGTCTTTTTGGTTCATGCTCAGTAGGAAATGGAGGAGATTTCCCATCCATGTATCTCCGTGGGTTACCATAGTTGGAGCCAGCACCATGGACAGAGATTTCCCGTACATGGTAAAGCTAGAATGGTTAGATTTTGTCTAGGGTCTCACTCTACAAAGGCTAGACATGTAGAATGGAGTCTAGCTGCAAGCAAGTCAGCTCTGATGACCACAACTTACATTCATGATAATACATACCACCCACTTAGAGATGCCTTAATCGGCGCAACTTCAAATCCCCAATAGATCGTCAATTCCAGTGTATGTTTCAACACCATTTTCTAATGTTCTCCTTAAACCAATTTCAACCTCAAGAGAACATTTGAAAATGTCTGTTGTTGAGGCTTCCAGGCACGAACGAGCGGTCACCCGACCCTCAGCACGGCCCGCGACATGACCCATATATATTATTTATATACATAATATACTTATATAGTATTATATAAATTGTAATTATATAATAACATATAATATATAATATATTAATAAAATAAATATTTTTATTAATTTTATTATACTAATTTATTTAATTACTGTGTATATAAGCAATTGTATACACAAAATTCATATAAAATTAAAATTTTAAGTTTTTTGTCAATTTTTTTAAATAAATAGCTTTGGCCCGATGCACAGCCTAACCTGGCCCAAGGCTCGACCCATGGGCCCGCCCGGCCTACGGCACGACATGGACCATGGGCCATGTCGGGCCAACCCCAAAATTTTCACCAGGGAGGGCAGACACGACTCGCATTATCGACATGACCCACTTTATACCTCTAGCTTCTACACCTTCAATAGAGAACTCTTTCTATCTTGCGTTGATGGTTAGGATGAAGATTGAAAGTAATGGAGAATTCTTTATGTCTTACAGTGATGGTTGCAATGAATATTGAAAGAGGAAAGTAGTTCCTCTTGATCCTTCCAATGGACCTAGGCTTTTTATAGTTTTTGACTTTTTTTTATTACTTAGGTTTTATTTTGAAAATTTGAAGAATTGTAGAGGATAAATTATATATTTTATTTTATTTTTCCGTTAGTATTTATGAAAATGTCAATTGTCATAAAATTTGAGGTACTTTAAACAATGTAGTTAAATCATAGGGTACTTTAAAAAAATTACCCTAAAAGAAAAGGAAAATTCCTAATTAATATCCTGTAGTTTGAGCCTATTGTCACTTTGGTCCATAAGCTTTAAAATGCGACAATTTAGACCCAAACTTTTAAAGCGTGATAATCTAATACCTGCCATTAACTAGCTGTTAATCAGTCGTTAAGTGAAATTTGAAAAAGACACAAATGCCCTTCAAGTGTTATTTAATTTTCTTTATCAACCATCTAAACATTGTCAAAAATTAATAATCCCAAATCTTTGTTTTTTCCGTTCAAGAAAGTTGGGGTCATGTTTGAGTGGGCATTCTGGTGACCCAACTTTCTTGAATAGAAGGCAAGGCTTTGAAACCGTTAATAATTTGCCAATGTTTTGATGGTTGATAAAGAAAATTAGATGACATTCTAAAGACATTTTTGTTTTTTTCAAATGCCACTTGATGATCGATTAACAACTAGTTATTATTGTCATGTTTTGAAAGTTAGATATTGAATTGTTGCATTTTAAAATTAAGGGACAAAAAGTGACACTAGGCCCAAAATACACTAATAGGGATGGTCGAGAGATATTTTCTCGATAATCAATTTGAGAATATCGTTCTTCCGTGAGCCTATACAGGTGAGCCCCGCTTCTTTTCTGTCTTAGATTTCCTTCTCTTTCATTCCTTTTTGTTTATTTTTTCGTTCTTTTTTACGTTCGCTTGTTATAGAGAAACCATTTTACTTGAACTTATGCAATGTTTTACTGGCAAATACAACTCTGTTCTCTGTAAAAGAAAAAGAAGGGGGAAATCTGTTATAAACGCCTTGAACTTTCACCCTATAGCGTAGCTATCGAGTCTTTTGGGGGTTTGAAGAGCTGGAGTGGATAATCCGGGAGAGTCAACTCAGGCCCATTTGGATGCATCGGTTGAGCTCCCTTTATTTTTAGTAATCTTGTAGGGTTTTGGGGCGGATATTTTAGAAAAATTGTTGCGGATACATATGCAAGAATGTTTGGGAAGTTCCAGCTGTTGAATACCAGCTGTTTTCACACTCTGGGTTCCACAAGGTCTACTACCAATTTTGGAGTTCCAGTAGAGCCATTCGATAGAGTTAAACCTGTTAAGAAGCGGAGAGAACCGACATTGCTTGTAGGTCGAAATGTAGTTCACAAGGAAACCAGTATAATTTATAGAAAAGACCAGAATGATAGAAGAGATGATGCACTTAGTCCCAGTCCAGGGCATAGCAGTTCTGTAGACAAAAATAGAGGGAAGAGTAAGAATAATGGGGTACCTGAAAGGAAGAACGATGGTGCGGTTAAATTCAGTTCTGGGTGGAGGAATTCTTCAGTTGGGAAGATGGAGACAAAGCCTTCAGCAAAATGGACTTCTTATGGAGGACGCATCCCGGCAATCTTGCAAGCACTGGAAGCAGTTGACAATCTGGATGAGGCTTTGAAGCCGTGGGAGGACAGCCTCAACAACAAAGAGAGAAGCATAATTCTCAAGGAGCAGTCAAGTTGGGAAAGAGCTCTTGAAATCTTTGAATGGCTCAAGAGGAAGGGTTGCTATGAACTGAATGTGATTCACTACAATATCATGCTCCGGATTCTTGGAAAAGCACAGAGATGGAACCACTTGGAGAGCCTCTGGGGTGAGATGGAGGACAAACGAATAATGCCCACAAATTCTACTTATGGTACCTTAATTGATGTTTATGCTAAAGGTGGCCTTAGGGAAGAGGCTCTTCTTTGGCTGGAACGGATGAAGCAGCAAGGTATGGAACCTGATGAGGTAACAATGGGTATTGTCGTTCACACTTACAAGAAGGGAGGGGAATTTGAAAAGGCTGAACAATTCTTTAAGGAGTGGTCATCAGGTAAATTGGGTAAGAATGGAGGAAGAGTTACTTCTACCATAAATGGTACTTCTCACCCTCACATGCCTTTCAGTTCATACACATATAATACCTTGATTGACACATATGGGAAGGCTGGCCAACTTCAGGAAGCATCAGAAACATTCGCTCAGATGCTGAAAGAAGGGATTCTCCCCAACACCGTAACTTTTAATACAATGATTCACATTTATGGGAACAATGGACAACTGCAAGAGGTGGCTTCCTTGATGCAAAAGATGGAAGAACTTCGGTGCCTGCCTGATACGAGAACATATAACATCCTTATTTCTCTCTATGCAAAAAATGATGACATTAACACGGCAGTCAGCTATTTTACAAAGATGAAGGAGGCTTTCCTTGAACCAGACTTTGTGAGTTACCGCACCCTCCTATATGCATTCTCAATAAGGCATATGGTTGGAGAAGCTGAAGCTCTTGTCTCAGAGATGGACAAGCAGGGTCTTGATATAGATGAGTTTACTCAATCATCTCTAACTAGAATGTACATAGAGGCTGGGATGCTCAACAAGTCTTGGTCTTGGTTTGAGAGGTTTCATTTCACAGGGAAGATGAGTTCTGAGTGCTATTCTGCCCACATTGATGCCTATGGAGAGAGGGGCTACATTTTGGAAGCTGAAAATGTTTTTCTATGTTGCCAAAATGAGAAGAAATTAACTACTCTTGAGTTCAATGTGATGATCAAGGCTTATGGGATAAGCAAGCAATATGATAAAGCATGCCATCTCTTTGATAGTATGGAGAATCATGGTGTTTTACCTGACAAATGCAGTTATAATTGTTTAATACAAATCTTATCCAGTGCTGATCTTCCACACATAGCAAAACCTTATGTCAGGAAGATGCAAGAGAAGGGATTAGTAAGTGTCTGTGTTCCATACTGTGCAATAATTTCAAGCTTTGTCAAGATTGGTCAGTTGGAAATGGCAGAGGGACTATTTAAAGAGATGCTTGCCTTTGGTATTCAACCTGATATTGTTGTTTTTGGTATCCTGATAAATGCCTTTGCTGATGCTGGATGTGTTAAAGAAGCCATGAGATATGTCAATGCAATGAGAAGTGCTGGCTTCCCTGGCAATCCCATTATCTATAATTCCATGATTAAGCTCTATTCCAAGGTTGGATATTTGCAAGAAGCGGAGGAAACATACAAGCTACTTCAATCATTTGAGGCAGGTCCTGAGTCTCCTGATGTGTACCCATCAAATTGTATGATCTATCTCTACAGTGAACGTTTGATGGTTAAACAGGCTGAAGAAATATTTGAAGACTTGAAGCAGAGAGGAGTTGCAAATGAGTTCTCATTTGCAATGATTTTGTGTATGTACAAAAGACTAGGAAGATTTGAGGAAGCAATTCAGATTGCACGCAAGATGCAACATCTAGGACTGCTAACCAATGTTTTGAGTTATAACCATATAATTGGTTTATTTGCATCAGTTGGAAGATTGAAGGAAGCAGTAGAAACTTTTCAGGAGATGATGAAATCAGGCATCCAGCCTGATGATTATACCTTCAAATTACTCGGTAGTGTTTTGGTCAAATGTGGGGTGTCAAAGGGAGCTATTAGTAAGCTGGAAGAGACAAGGGTGACGGATGGCCACCATGGTTTGCGTGCATGGATGACAACTCTCTACTCTATGGTACTGATAGATGAAGGAAGCAATAGAAACTTTTCAAAAGATGATTAAATGAGGCTGATTCTACTTTCAATTTACTTGGTCATGTTTTGGTCAAATGTGGGGTGTCAAAGGAAACTCGTAGTAATCTTGAAAGACCAGGGTGAAGGATGGACAGAATGGTTTGCATGCATGGATGTTTACTCGCTGCTCTATGGTACTGATGGATGACAATGTCTGCAGGTCATGCAGTGAAACTAAATGTGCTCTGAATTCCCTTTCTGAGGAATTGTTTTGATATGGTGTTGG
This sequence comes from Nelumbo nucifera, assembly GCF_000365185.1. Next base: position 575,544 of record NW_010729333.1, read on the forward strand.
TTAAATAGAGCTCAGACAGTAGTCTCATGGATGAAGTTTTGGTTAACTGATTGAACTTTTAACTGCCTATTCCAGACTGCAAGTTTCTAATAGGTTGCAGAGAGGCTCAGTATTATGGCAGACTATGTAAACTTCATTCTGGTCTGTCCATAAGAGAAAGGTACTTGTATTTTGTAATTCCCTTTGCGTGGGAAGTGTATATAGTATAAATAATTTAACTATGTCTAAACGTATTGATTTTCTCTAGTTAATTGTCAATAGCATTATTTCTCTACCAATAAAAAAGCATTTACTTTGCTAATTTTGTTACATTTCATGGGTAATGGATGTTCATGGCATTGATAGAACATATGATGAGGATTTATGGCACATGGATACAACTACATAATTAGCATACCTTTCTGACATTATCTTGCCGGACACAGCACCTGCCACTGTATAAATGTATTAAATTACCTGTATCTGTGTTAACATCCTTATCCATATTTGGGTAACTTAGATGAGAATGGTGGGTGCTGTAAACTAGAGAGCTAGGTTGGTGCAACCCAATTTGAGACAGCTGTTATTTAATGTTTTTTCAATTATGCTTGTGAATTAATATATTAATAGAGATATGATGGAACATGCATATGTATGAAGCAACCTCAATATGCTACCCAAATAGAGAGACTGCTATACTGCTTGTTGTAAGCATAATATTGATACAAGGTTGATGGGGCTTGATATTTAGTGGGTCCTGACCTCCTATATATCTTTTTTTTTTTTCTTGATAGATAAAAAAACAACATCAAGCTCCCCCAAGAAACAGCAAAAATCTGTTTACAACTGAGCCCAGAACAGGTTTTCCCTATTAACCCCTTGCTTAGCTAAAAAGTCTGACAAACCATTGGTTGATCTCCTTTGAAATCTCAATGCCATGTTACAAGTAAGCCATTTAAATCTATTTATTTATTTATTGATCAGAAAAGAAGAATTTTATTAATCATTAAGTGAACAGGTTACAGTATTACAGAGAAATACAGAAATACAGTCATTGCCCAACATAGTGTTACAATAAATCCCATAAAAGCTGCTGCCTGTAGAATGCCTTTTTGGCTAATGAGTTGGCGATCCTGTTGGCAGTCGTCCTGATCCATGTAAAAGAGGCATTGAGTTCCCTTGCTAGGCTTTCAATCTCCCTTAGGGAACGCCTGTAAATCCAAGGAGCATTACTCCTGGTGTTAGTCCAAGATATCACCAGTTTTGAATCTTCTTTGACCTCAAAAGTTTTTCAATCTGCTTGCTTAGCAAGTTTTAGACCCTGTAGCAAATGCTAACAGCTCAGCCTTTGGTGAGTCACCTATCCCTAAAGGTCCTGAGTACATTAATTTGATGGGAGCTCTAGAGGTAATCTGGGTCCTGGGGAGTATTCAGAGATGGAAATGGCAGAATCGTGGCTATGTTTTCAGGGCCAATAAGAGTGGGGGACTCATTGAGAGTGGAGATGATGGCTCTGCTTCAAGGTGTAAGATATGCCAAACAATTGGGGTTACGCCAAATTGAGATAGAGGGAGACTCTAAATTGTTAATTGATTGGCTGCAATCAGGCAAGTTGGGAGCCTGGATTTATAGGCACATCCCATAAGGGAAATCCTCAATATAACAAGGAAGATTGGTGCTTGCTTCAAATGGACAAGGAGATCAACTAATGGTTTAACTGATGCATTGGCTAAACAAGGGACTGTGAGGGAGAGTATGTTCTGGGCTGTTTTGTAATCAAGATTACTTGGGGCCCAACACCCTTTTTAGGGGTTGACAGCTGTACTCAAAATTGTATTAATGAAGTTACTGTTTCCAATAACAAAAATGGTCCTGAATACATTGCCAACACTTCGATTGAGGAATCTCTAAACATACCACCAATGCCAGCCAATCCCGGGTTTCCTATAGAGTTCCCATCAAAGTTCAGCTTGATTTTATTAAAAGCTCCATTCCATCACATTTCTTTCTTTCTTCTTTCTTTCTTCCTAGAAGAGTGTGCCACTTCATTCCACACCCTTATTATATCAGTCATTGAGAAACTTTGGAAGAGATCAAGTGTTTTTACCCAATGTGCAACTCTTATCTTTATAATTTCCACGATTTCTTCCTTCGACCTGTACTTCTCATTGAAGATCCTTGCATTTCTTTCCTCCCATACAGTCCACACCATCGCTGCCCTAACTGATTTCCACATAAACCTTTTTATTTCCTCCCTATAATTCCAAATTACTACCTCTGGTTGTTGTAATCATCCTATTACCACCTTGGAATCACCTTCAATAACCAGTTTGGCAAAGCTTAATTGTCTTGCTAAATGTACCCCTTGAAGGACAGCAAGGATTTTGGCTCTTAAAGAGTCCTCCACACCTGCAGGGCCCAAAAAAAGTGCCATAATAGTACCCTTTTCGTTTATGAAAACCCCCATATACCTGAAGGGCCTGAATTTCCTTGGCTGCTCCCATCGAAGTTTGGTTTAATAAAATCATTTTCAGGTGGTAACCAATGGGAAGAAGCCTTCTCCCTCTTTGAAGAGATTTTTTGCCACCAAAAACCAATTCCTCCAAATATCATCAAAGGAAAATTGTGAGATGTTCAAGGTTTTTACCCAATGAATCACCCTTGTTAGTATGCAAACTGTCACCTCTTCTTCACTTCTCTCTTTCTCAAGGAAGATTCTAGTGTTTCTTTCTTCCTAAATAGTCCAAACCAAAGATGCCCTTGCACATTTCCAAAGAATTCTGCCCCTTCTCTTTGACTACTTGAATGTGGAAGGATCAAATAACCTGTGTATCTCCAAGGCAAAGTCCACCTACACCCAAATAAAGGGAATAACCTTTCCCAAATATCTGCCATAAATGAACTGGAGATTAATAAGTGATAACAACTCTCCCCATTGGCTTTATAGAGGAAACACCAGTTTGGAGATAAACAAAGAAGGGGCCTTCTCTTTTGTAGATTGTCCTAAGTATTGATCTTCCCATAAAACACTTCCCAACACAGAGCCCCGACTTTAGGGGGGATAAGTTTACACCAAATTTCTTTGGTATGAAAAGTCTGAAGGGATGGAGAGGAAGATAAAGAAGAGAAGAAAGAAGCACAAGTAAAGGATTCAGAGGGGTGAGGAGACTAAATATGCCTATCAGACCTGCAAGGGTCCAGCCACACATTATCAAGGACTTGAACAAGACTAGCCAAAGAGTCATCCTCACATTCTGAAGCTCCTTCTAGACCTCCTATTGTCAAAATTCATATGATAGATGATGAAATCCATCACCCGTGGAAGGCATTAAAAGGCATATCTTAGCTATAGTGATCTCGTGGATTCTTAAGAGTAAACTCTTTGTGGGATTCAGATATGGTGATCTTGACAAAAATCCTTTTGAGATCTTGAACTCTTCTCCTTTTGTGCCTCATCCCATTCATACCCATCCCCACAGGCCATCTACAGCCTATATCTATATCTTACAATTTGATGGTAGTTTGAGAACTTCAACTGAGGTCCAAGCAGGAACTTGGGGGGGGGGGGGTATTCTAAATGCTAATGGAAATCTGATGTGGGCTTTTAGTTGACCTGTAGCTACAAGAGATGCCTCAGAAGCTGAAATAAAAGCCCTCCTTGCAGGCCTCAGAATAGCTTAGACCTTGCAGGTTCTTGGTCACTAGCTCACCTCCTTGAATTAAGAGAGCTTATCTCTTTTCTTGGCTGCAGCTTCAGATGGATTCTAGAGAGCTTAATCAAATAGCAGACTCATTAGCTAAATCAGGTGTAGAGAGGAATTTTTTGTATGGGCTTTTTCACTTTTTTTTTTTCTTGCAAAGCCCTACCTCTTGTACATCCTCTCATGTTCATCTCTCTTTTTGGTTTAATGAAATAGTTACTTTTTTCTCAAAAAAAAAAGAAAAAAAAAAGATGATGAAGCATTATAGATTTAGGGTTGATGGGACCTGATATTTAGCAACAACCTTCTATATTGAAACCTGGATGAAAGATGAGGAGATAGAATCTAAATATGAGGCTTTACAGAAATGGCTGGTGGTACTATCTTGAGGCTTTGAAATTGCTCTTTAATACACCTTTTCCAGGGCCACCCTTTAGGTGTCCTAATGTTACATTTTCCAGATAATCTAAATGCAACCTCAGTTGAATTTTACCCATTTAATTGGAATATCAGCCGATGCTTTTGATGAGGAGTGAGCATAGTTTTGAAGGCGCCAAGGCAAGCCTTGTTGTCTAGTGGCCTAGGTGGTGGGTTTTTTATAATAGAAAATTATAATTCCCAAGGTAATTCCCTAGGTTTTATAGTAATCAGCAGTAATCTTTGACTAATAATTACCATATTCCTTATGGTAAGTATAAACCTCATAAAAACATATAAAATCAACATATTTAAGAGAAGAAAAAGAAGAAAGAAAAAGAAAATATAGGGACTAGTCCTTGTTTTAATTATTATTACTATTATTAATATAATAGTAATGATAATAATAATTCCTTGGTTACCTTTGTGTGCTGATTGGATAAAATCCTCCAAGTTTTTCTTTATTTATCAGTTCAGGTTTTGAAATCTTTTAGAGTTCAAGATTATATCACTGACTTGTATGTCAATTGAACCCAAACAAATAAGAAAATAATAAAATGTAACTAGTATAAGAATTATAAAAATATTATAAATCCTTAAAATGAATAATTTAGTGTAATAACATCTTTTGTAACAACAACAATTTCAAAAGAATAATAACCTAGAAGGGGGGGGGGGATGTAAAAGCCTTACCCCTTGAGTAGTTACACATAAAACCAGATGATCTCTAAAATAAACAAAAAGGATCCTAACTAAGCTGCAAAAAAGGGATACCAAGACCATCATTCTTCAGCAATCTCTGAGTTGTAAATTAAGTTGTTAGAAGAACCGCTACCCATCTTGGAAAGATTGTCTGTGACTTGATTTACTTCTCTGTAAATACGTACAATGTGCAAGTCCATAACCGCATGGTAGTTCTCCATGAGATCCATCCAATACCAAAGTTGCCAAGGAGTTCTACAATGTTTCATCAATATATCATGAAGAGTTTTTGAATCAGTCTCGATTAACAATTTTGTTATACCCATTGTTCGAGCCAATTCAACAGTTTCTATCAAAGCTGCAGCCTCTGCTTACAGATTAGTATTTGTTCCATACCAACTATTGCATGCAACCACAAACCTGTTACCACCGTCTCAGATTATTCCCCCTCCACTGGGACCAGGGTTTTCTCTTGAGGAGCCATCAACGTTAAGTTTATAGAAGTTCACTGGAACAGGCAGAAGATGTATCACTTTCAGCTTGGAACTTTTCAGAGGTGGTACTCTATTACCCAATCTCAATAAAGCTTGCCTCTGTACAGAGATAAAAAAAGATGTCTCCTTACTCAAACCAGCTATCTCCTGAATCCATCTTTCTATTCTCCAAATCACCTGTTGGGAACAATTAAAACCTCCTTCCATCCTTCTTTGACACTGTTCTTTCCAAATCTCCCATGGAATAAAACAGGCTAAAGCCTTCACTGTTCTAGCCCATTGATTTTGAGCATTCTCAGCTCCCAATATCCATCTATTTAAAACCACGTAAATGGGTTCATGATGATAGAAATCTATTCTCAACAACAAACTGAAGTAAGACCAGATTTTCTTTGCCAAGCAACTATGTACAAATAAGTGGTCCATCTCTTCAATTTGAGGTTCTTTACGGAAGCAACGTTTCGACACCAGGGGAATTTCAATTGACTGATAATCTGAATCAAACCCAACTTTAGCTCTCAACAACTGCCAGATGAAGAAACTAATTTTCGTGGGTGTCAACTGATTCCAAATAGCCTTCCCCCACACTACCTCCTCATGGCGATGTCTGACCCAATTCCAAGCTGATTTGGTAGTGAACAGTCCATTACTATTAGCTGTCCATATCACTTTATCTTGTCGGTTGGATAACCGAATCTTTGAGCTTTTAATCAACCTTACAATTTCTTCATTCAACCTGAGATTTTGTAATTGCCATTCTTCATTGTCATCTTAAACATCCTGGACTTTGAGCTTGTTAGAGTCGATAATACAAGGGTATTTTGGTCATTTGTCTATCCAGTTGAGAGTGAATAGTCTGTTTTGTTTAAGTTTAAGTTATGTGGCCCATACTTAATGAGGGACAATACATCTTTTGTAATTCAACTTATATACAATATAAATACAAGTGGGTCGGCTAGGAGAGAGTAACTTTTCTTCTCTAGACTGAACCCTTTCTTCTTCTTCTTCTTACCTAGAACTAATCTAGGGCTAATTGATCTATTCACATGGTATTAGAGCAAATATAACAAGTTCAGATCTGCTCGTTTTCTTTCAGATTTGCCCAGTTTTTTTATCGCCAGTTTCTATAGGGTTTCGCAGATTTCTCAAGAATACCTTGGAGATTAAGTGAAAGGCTGCAAAGGAGTGATTGTTTTTCTCTTTAGGAGGCCTTCATGCCTCTGTTTGTGGTGCGGTGGCTGTTTGTGGTGATTGGCAGGAAGCTCACTATTTGATGGTACAAAGAGCAGGTTCGGGTGGTGCAGTGTTCAGTCGAGTACAGGTTAGTTCTGTAGTGTGCAGTACAGGTGTTCGGTTTAATGACTGATTGATTACAGCTCTAGTGTTAAGTGTGTGATGTGTATTTGAAGAGGTCGGTGGTGCTGAAAGTGGGGGATAACAAAGTGAGTTAGGGTTTTGTGGTGTGTTATACAAGTGAGTGAAGAAAAAAAAATCAGATATGGGAGATAGTAGTGAACACAAATCTAGTGTTATGGTTCCCCCTGATTACCTAAATGTTCAGATGACCTCTATCAAATTAAATGGTGAGAACTATGTTATGGCTAAATCTGTAGAAGTGTTTTTGAGAGCCAAGAAAAAGGTGACACATGTGAGAGAGGAGAACCCTTCTTCTGATTCTCTAGGGTTTAGTGATTGGGAACAGGAGGATGCTTAGATTATGACCTGGCTGTGGAATATCATGGAATCTAAAAATAGTGTAAATTTTATGTTCCTTGATACTGCTAAGGAAATCTGGGACCATGCGAAGAAACTCTATTCTGGCCAAGATAATACCACTAGAGTGTATCAACTTTACCAAGAGTACTTTAAGCTGAAACAAAATAATAAAAACCTAGAAGAATATTATGCAAGCATGAGGAGCCTTCGTAATGAGCTTAATGTGTACCATCCTTTGACTCTGGATGTTCAAGTTCAGCAACAACAACGAGAGCATCTTGATGTGGCAAGGTTTCTAGTGGGTTTAAAAGCTGAATATGAACCTATTTGAGCACAAATATTGGGTGGTTTTGCTCTCCCTTCTCTTGAGGAAGTGTTTGCCCTTCGGAGGATTTCTATTGATCCTATAGAGTCCTCCTCACTCTCGGACAGATCTGGTTTTGTGGTGACAAGAGGTAGAGGTCGTGGAAATAGAGGTGGTGGAGGTGGTCGTGGATTTCCAGGGAACCGGGGTGGCCCTATGTTTAACCGTACTGGTGGCCATAGTGGAGGTCGAGAGTTAGGAGGAGGTCGTGGCAGAGGAAGAAGTACTGAACCCAGGAAGTGCACATACTGTGGATTAGGACATAATATTAGTTACTGTTATGATTTACATGGTCCACCCAACAGTTGGGCTAGGACGGCTAGGAGAGAGTAACTTTTCTTCTCTAGACCAAACCCTTTCTTCTTCTTCTTCTTCTTCTTACCTAGAACTAATCTTGGGCTAATCGATCTAGTCACAGAGCTGAATATCAATCCCCTCCATGCTAGATACCATGTCAATTAAGGGGCCTGAGTTCAACCACTTATCCAACCAGAAATTAACAGAGCCGGTGCCTATACGCCATTGTGAACCCTTCACCAAATCCTCAATGAGGAAACAATTAATTCTCCAAGTTCATGTTGCCCACAAGGGACACGAGGAAATGTAGAAGTGTTGGTGTTTCAAGTACTTGCCTTTAAAGAATGAAGCCCATAGAAAATTCTGCTATAAGCCTCTCCACAATGCTTTTATCTGAAGGGAGTAGTGAATATCTGCTAGTTTAGGGAGCTGTAGACCCCCTTCCTAAAATGGGCCTGAAAGTTTCTGCCATATTACCCAAACATGCTGCTTGTTTTGTTTCCCATCCGACCAAAGAAACTCTGAGAAAATCTTCTCTATGTGCCTGAGAACTCCCGTTGGTGCCGTCAATACATGGATAGGAATGCTAGAGAGCACATGTCAGATGAGAACTAGTTTCCCTCCGGCTGAAAGAAATTTGCTCTTCCACCCTGCCAGTTTAGCATTTTTCTTTGAAATTAGCTCCTCAAAATGAATGGATTTAATTCTCCCCTTGGTGATTGGAACTCCCAAGTATGTAAAGGGGAGTTTCTTGTAGGTGAACCGATAGCTCTTTCAATTATCTGAATTTTAGCTGGTGAGGCTTTCGCTGATGTGAAGAAGCAACTTTTTCTTTTGTTGATAAGTTGTCCAGAGCATTTTTCATACCTTTGTAACACCTCCATTATTTTCTCCAAGGCCTGTTTTGTGTCTCTAGTAAACACTATGGTGTCATCCACATACAAATAGTGGGTGATTAAAGGACATCCTCTAGAAGAAACATAGCCATTCTCTGCCATTTCGTTCCCACATCTCAGTGGAACTCAACTCAAAACTTCCTCTGCTAATATGGAGAGATACGGGGAGGGGGGTCTCCTTTCCGCACCCTTCTAGTAGATCTAAAGAACCTTGGTCATAGCACCGTTTTAGATTATCGAGAACCAGCAGTTATGGGCTGTTTTCATTATGAGGTCTACCTATCTTGTATTGAAACCAAATCTGAGAAGAACTTGCTGAAGAAATGACCAGTTTAACCGATCATAAGCCTTTGCAATGTCAAGTTTGATAACCACATTTCCCCCATGAACTTTCCTGTCAGTATCAGTCTTAAGCTCCTGAACTACAGAGATATTATGTACAATATTTCTCCCTTTAATAAAAGAACCCTATTCCAAAGAAACCAACTTATCCAGAATATTTGAAAGCCAATTAGTGCAAATTTTGGCAATTATTTTATAACAGAAATTGCCAAGACTAATGAGATTAAAATCTGAAAATTTTTTAGGATTTAAGCATTTGGGAATTAAAGAAACAAAGGAGGCAGTATAGCTTACCAGCAGGTTTCCCTCTTCGAAGAAGAAATGAATTGCATCAGCATTAATAATATTCCAACAAGCTCTGTAGAAATGACTTATAAAGCCATATGGGCCTGGTGAACTTTCTTTGTCTAATGACCACACAGCTACTTGAATTTCTTTAGGGGTCGGTTCTGCTTCTAGCATTCTATTATCTTCATTTGTCACCAAGCTAGGAATTACTGAGAGAAGATCTTCATCTGTAACTACCGGTTCCTCAAACAAAACATTTTTAAAATAATCCTCCACCTGTCTTTTCAGCATGTATTCCTCTGCGATTCAGTCACCATTCTGAATTTTAATACGGCTGATTCTATTCCGAAACATTTGCATTTTGACTGTGGCATGAAAAAACTTTGTGTTTCTATCCCCTTCAGCTAACCACTCCCAAGACTTCTGTCTCCAAAAATTTTCTTCCATCTTCAATAGCTCATGCAATTTTTTTCTTCTTCCTGCCAATACATCTTTAGTGTTTGGATTATTAAGTTGCAAATGTTGAAATTCAGCCTCCTGGACTAAGTCCTCTCCTTCTTTCACTCTTTGATGGATATTTCCAAATACCTCCATATTCCATTGTTTAAGGGAAGCTCATAGTTTATGGATCTTCCGAAAAAGTCATCAGAGGATCGGCTGCCACCGGTTCCTTCCAAACAGTGTACTTGGATGGATATTCTTGAAGCCAAGCACCATTGACAAGGATGCGGTCAAGCTGCGCCCACACACAGTCCAGACCATCCCGATTGTTACACTAAGTATATTTGTTTCCGGTGTATCCAACAGACCCATCTCATTAATTAGGTCCGCAAAGTCATTCATAACACCCAGGTTTGGATCCCTGCCTCCTATCTTTTCATCCAGAGAGGTAATAGTGTTGAAGTCACTTGCTAACAACCAAGGTTCATTCAAGTATCACTCCACATTTGCAATCCTTTCCCATAGAGGTCTGCAATCCTGCCTACCACACTTTGCATAAATAATAATAGACAACAGAAAAGGATTTATACCAGACATTCTCACTCTGGACAGTCAACATTTTATTAAAATTATCAACACAATCAACAGAAAAATTATCATGCCAGAATAACCAAATTTTGTTGGATTCATTATTCATCCAATTGTGCAAATGTATCCTTCTACCAATTATATCAGCATTACTATCTTCAGTCATGGACTCAACAATTTCTACTAAACCAACAAGATGAAGTTGAATAATTTTCTTCAAACGACGGATTGAGGGTGGGTTATTCATCCTTCTAATATTCCAAAAAATACCATTATGAGGAATCAGTTAAGATTTTCTTACCAAGGTCGACTTGTGACCTAGTGAAGGGCCTCTTACCATCAATTGGATAAATTTTCCGACTTCTCTTCCTTTTTCTAGTGGCCTGTGTCCAAAATTCCCATCGGATTGCATGTCATCATCTGAGAGACTCAAGAAGCTCCTACCTGTTCTTTAGTATGTGTAGTATCAAAAGTTTTCTTTTCTAGTCTTCTATCCAGCAGAGTCTTGGATTGCTTCAGCTCTTCCACTGTAGCTAACCATTCTGGTTTCCAAGAGGAATCAACAATCTTTTTCGCATGCCAATGACCCATATTGTCTACACTTGGGGCTAAAGAGTACGCCAATCTCCTAGGGATTGGTATGGGAATCTCGGTCTCCATCCTTTCTGGTTGGATTTCCTCTATTTCTTGGTCGTGTTTTGAATGAGTTTCTTCGGGCGGTAGAGAGACTGGGCCGAATGGGCCCTAGTATCTTTTCTTGTAGTATGTTATTTATTTATTTGTTAGCTAATGGGCCTATCTTTATGGGCCTGCTATTTCTTTTTTGTTAGTTCTCTTTATGTTACTGCCTAGCTGGCCACCCACTTAAAGGCATACTTGTAGTTTACCTAAGAATGAAGTTTAAGAAAAGGATTAGAGAAGGGAGGGAAGAGATATTCGAACTCTTCTTCTTCTTCCTCTTCTTTTCTCCATCTTCTTCCTTTGTGCTGCTGTTCTCTATTTTTCTTTCTTCTTCCTTTCTAAATTTTACCAAGTTAGTTTATATCAGTTTTACAGGACTGATTTACATCTTGGTATCAGAGCAGGTTTCTTCTTCCTTCTTTTTTTTTTCTTTTTTTCCCATACACCCTTCGATTAAGAGTGTATGGAGAGATAGGTTCTATATAGTTCAGAGGACATTTTTCCTAGTTGGTAGAGGGTTTGGAGAGTTGTATTCTGGCTGGAAACTGCCACGAAGTGATGCTGTACTGTTTTTGCCCAAAACCCTAGCTGATTAGAGATATTCGAAGTTATAGATAAAAGTGAAGCATTGGGTGTGGCGCTTTGTGCCTGGGGGGTTCTTTTTGACTTCTAAAAGAGGGCGGTTCAGTTTTGGAGGAGATTGGGAAGCTCTGGTAGGAGCGACTGCATCTTCTCTCTTTCTCCCTAACAACCGAACACAGTGAAACCCTAGTTTTCAAGCATCTGGGTACTTGTTTGACTTCAAGTAAGTTTATAAAGATCATATTTCTGGTTTTTTGATTTTCGTTTGATTAATGGAGCAATACGGAAGTGAGTTCAAGCAGGTGCCTATTTTCGGGCTTGGCTCGATAGATTCTGTTTTGACTGGTGTGACCACAATTAAGCTAGATGAAACCAGTTATCTTGCTTGGGCATAGTCTATAAGGATTTATGTTTGTAGTAGAGGAAAATTAGGGTGTCTCACAGGCACTAAGGTGAAACCTGAAGAGACAGACTCTGAATTTGAGAAATGGATGCAAGAGAACTATACAGTCATTGGATGATTGGTCAACTCTATGTAGCATCATATCAGTCAACACTATCTCTGGATGTCCTCGGCCAAGGAGATCTGGGACAGTATTACTGAAACCTATTCACAGAAGTTGAATGTGGCTAGAGTCTACAAGCCGAAAAGTGATGTGAAGAACTTAAGACGGGGAGAAGAGTGTGGCAATCTACTATTTTATGCTGAAATCCCTATGGTAGAAAATTGTTGTTATGGAAACAGTTGTATGGGAGAGTACGGAGGATGTAGAAACTTTTAGGAAGTTGGTGGAACGAAACAGGGTCTTTGAGTTTCTTACAGGACTCAACCTTGAGTTTGATATCATTAGGCAGAATATTTTGGCCAAAGATGAGGTTTCTCTTGCCTAGGTATATGCTATGGTAAGCAGTGAGGAGAGTAGGCGACAAGTTTAGTTACAAAGTCCACTTACGGAACACTTTGCACATGCTGGAATAAAGCCGAAGGGTCCAATTGAGAAGGAGTAGGTATGTGAATATTGCAAGAAACTGAGGCATACTAAGGACGCTTGCTGGAAGCTTCATCCTGATCTTCTACCTGGCGGTTTAAGAATAACAACAATTTTAAGAAGACCAGTCAGACAGGAAAGCCTAAGTCAGCTAATGTTGCCATAGTATCTGAAGGAGGAAGTAAGGAGAGTGAAGAAAAGTCAACCATGGAACAGCTGGCAGCAATGAAGGCATATTTTGAAAAGTATGGAAGGTTGTTAAATCACTTGGAAGCTACTGTCTCTACATCTCACTCTTCAGGCAACACATCATCATCATCAGCATTTGCTTACTCAGGTATTTGTGCTTCTGCAAACCATGCTTCAGTTTCAGGTAATCATAAAATCCCTTGGATCATTGATTTTGGTGCATCAGACCATATGACTAGCTTGTCTAATCTTTTTTGTTCATACCACCTCCTCTCTGGTAGAGAGAAAATCTCCCTTGCTGATGGGTCTCTTGCTCCCATTGCTGATGGTAGAGAGAAGTTGTTATTATCTTTGCATGACTCGGCCGGACATTTCCTATGCAGTGAGTGTTATTAGTCAATTTATGTATTCTCCTAGAGATACTCATTTAGCTGCTGCAGAAAGAGTTCTGTGTTATTTGAAAGTGTTAGACAGTCTTTGTATGCCCTTAGCTTCAATCGGAATGATGTACTTTTGACGTTTATTGTAAATAAATAAAGTGCATATTTGATTCATGTTCTTGTGGTTTGTTTCTGCGTTATACCCTTAAACTAGACACTTAATGAGACTCGTGTTAGTTTAGAATGTTCACAGCCGGTGGGTCGGTCTGGGGAGACCTATCCTGATAAGGTTGACACTGATGTGCCACCAAGTCGGTTGGGGTGGCCGGTCTCAGCCGCCAGGGTGAGACCCAAGGCACATG
>NW_010729334.1:12392-22724 GCF_000365185.1 Nelumbo nucifera
AGATCAGCAAATACCTTGTCAGATGTGTTAGCTAAGCAAGGGGTAAATAGGGAAGAATTATTTTGGGCTCAGTTGTGATTCTTGTTTTTCTTTCCTAGTTTACTTGTAAGTTTCAAGGAGGGGCTGCAGCTCGTGCCTCTCGTTGGGATGATGTATGAACTCACTCTAATTTGCTTCTGAATCAATAAACTTATTATTATTCAAATCTTTAGAAGAAAGCCTAGAAAATGTGCAGGTCTAAAAAATTTCAAGAGTGAATTCAACTAATCCTGGTTTAATGAAAAGCCAAAGGAAGAAGAAAAGAATAGAGGTGGAGAGATTAATTCTTGACATAGAGGGAGACTAAGAATTTAGTGAAAGAGGGGAGAGAAGGAAGATTCCTAAGTAGGGCTTATAACATGGGGTAGGTTCCAAATTCCATGTTCCTATGAAAATCATTAGTTGGAATGTGAGACGACCGATGCACACCGCAAGGTGGACCGGTCGGCCCAACCCAAGGTCCAACTACGAGCTTTTTAACTACAACAACTTAAATATACACTATTGGAGTTGGAATTACCACGGCTGCTGGCACTAGACTTGCCCTCCAATGGATCCTTGTTGAGGGATTTAGATTGTAAGTTTAGGTAGTGCAAGTAAGAGAAGACTAATAAAGGATCTTCTTAGAAGGGAAAGGCTGGATACTGTAATGTTAAAAGAGACTAAATTAGCGGAACTTGCAAACATGTGGACCTTGATTGTTTATATTTGGAAACATGTGGTTGACACACCCGAATTTTTGGAAGAACATTGAGGAATGGTAGAGGGTAGAAATAAGTGGGGTGAAGTGGAAAGGTGTGAAGTTTGACAAAAAATTAAAAAGCCTGAGGTCAAAATTAAAAGAATGGAATAGGGATCATTTTGGGAGAATAGAAGAAGTGAAACCTTCTTTGATGGTTCAGTTAGAGGTAGGGGTGTCAACGGTATTCGAAAATCCGATTTCGAATTCGAATATTAATTTTCAATATCCGTCGGATATCAAATCGAATTCGGATATTGTCTGATCCGATTCGAATTCGATCCGTTTACACCCCTAGATAGAGGGATTGGATTTGTAGGAGTCCCATAGAATAATGACTATAAGAAAGAGAGTTGAGATGGAAGTTAAAGAGAGGTTTAGAAGAGGTCCTCTTGCAAGAATAATTTTCATGGAGGCAAAAATCCAGATGTAAATGGATCAAGGAAGGTGATGGCAACACCAATTTTTTTCATGAATTAGCTAATGAAAGGAGGAAAAATCTAGTGTCTAAACTTGAAGTAGATGGTTCGGTTTTTGAGTCCCAAGAAGAGATAGCCAATTGTTTTGTGACTCATTTCAAATCTATCTTGAGGAGGCCATTACGCATCAGAGAGGAGTTGGGAGAAGTGAGTGCTGCTGAGACTTTTTGAAGAGGACAAAGATTGGTTGGAAAGAAATTTTGAGGAGGTTAGGCAAGCAATTTTCTCNTGAGCCTCTTGAAGACAAAACCATGTATCAATGGCTGGTAGGAAAGCTCCTTTACCTATGTCTTACATGTCCTAAGTCCTAACATCTCTTATGTTGTTAGTGTTGTCAGCCAATACATGYATTCTCCTAGAACTGCTCATCTGCTTGTTGTGGAAAGAATCCTTGCTTATTTGAAGAGATGTCCAGATTGTGGCATACTCTTTAAGAATAATGCTCATATGAAGATAGAGGTGTATACTTATGCTGATTGGGCCGGATGTGTTGATGATTGGAGATCAACTTTGGGGTATTGTGCTTTTGTTGGCRGTAACTTAGTGTCATGACGAAGCAAGAAACAAAATGTTGTTGCTTGCTCTAGTGCTGAGGTAGAGTATAGGTCTATGGCTCATGGTGTGGCTGAAGTGTTATGGTTGGGATCTCTCTTTGAGGAACTTGGGATTGAGTATGARAAGCCATTGAGGTCGTATTATGATAATTTGGCTACTATTAATATTGCCCACAACCCAATCCAGCATGACAAAACTAAACATATTGAGGTTAACTGTCACTTCATCCGAGAAAAAGTTGCCTCACAAGATGTATGCTTGCCATATGTTGCCGCTGATATGCAGCTTGTTGATCTCTTCACCAAAGTAGTCACCAAAGTCAAATCGGAATCAGATTTGTGCAAGTTGGGAATGATCAACATCTATTCCCAACTTGAGGGGGAGTGTAGTGATATAGTGGACTAGACTTGATACTTCCCTTGTGGTCCCACCAAGGTTTTTAAAACCAACCCGGAGACCGAACCAATCAAGGGTCCGTTTCCAGGTCGAACGGTCTGACTATTCGAATCGAACGGTTGGCCCGTTCTGACAAAAAAATAAAAAATGGTCAAAACCATTGAATGGTTCGAATGTTTCAACCGCCCAGGTCAGTGGTTTGCTGACCAAATCAACGTTTTTTTGCAAAAATCCGGTTTTGGGGAAAAATGGAACCARTCACCTGACTGGTTCCCGGTTTTGAAAACCATGGGTCCCAGTGTTTGAGTTGTTCAGTTACATTTTTTTTTTCTTTTCTATCTGTTATGTACTGTTATAGGCGATAGGGCATTTTCGTCTTTTTTGTTTCATGTTATTATAAGCACATATAAATGATATTGTTTAGGGCGGCAGTAACATAACACACAGCCCCCTTTTCTTTTATTTTCCTCTCTTCTCTTCTTTTCTAAATCTGTTCTGCTAACAGCAGTAAATCCAAGTATAACAATAAAGTGGATAGCTGTTTATGGACTGGTCATCCTTCTAGGGTTTTCATTGGTGCTTCCTTTTTTAGAGTGTTGGCTTCCCCTTCTCTTCCTTGGTGCAACCAATACTTACGACTTATTACAAAGGAGGAGACCTGGTTGGTGCTTATTTCCAAATTGGTGTGTTCTGTGTGATTCAAATGGTGAATCTGCTCATCACCTTCTTATTTCCTGTCCTCTCGTTCGTTGTATTGGGGATGGTTTTTTTCTTTGTTTGGTTGCAGGTGGAACACTCTAACTAGTTTGGATACATTGTTTGATCCCTCTACTTTCAGCTAGCTGAGAAAAAGGGGAAGATTACTTTGGAAGTGCACAAGAGCTGCAGTGGTTTGGACAATCTGGGAATAAAGAAACCAGAGGATTTTTTAGGAGAAACAAAGAAGTAAAGAGTCTTTGATTGAAAGCATAATGGTAAAGGTGACACATTGAGTGAAGTCAACAAAGTTGTTTTTTGACTTAAYTTTTKATGATATTTATCAGACATTGGGGAGTGATTGCAGCATCATCTTCAGCAAAGAAGAAACTAATGAGAAGCTGGAAGCCACCAGTGGATGATTTCTTTAAATTGAATTTTGATGGGAGTTGTTTCGGCAATCCGGGTGCTACTTGAACGGGAGGGGTGATAAGAAGTGTTGAAGGAAACTTGGTTTTCTTGTATTTCAGGCCTTTAGGGGAAGGGGACTTCATGGGTGCAGAACCGAAGGAGATACGAAAGTGATAAGGTTCCATGGTATTTCAGGATTGAGATTAAAAAATTCAAAAGAAATGCTGGTGGTTTTGCATTGGCTTCCTAGATCAGCAAACAGCTTAGCTGTCCATTTTTCTAAGCAAGGGGTCAATAGGGAGAATTGATTTTGGACTCAATTTTAACTTAAGAAAATGGTTCTATCGTTGTCTTAAGCTCATGGGATAGTCGAGGCTACTCAAAATGTTGTGAGTTTTACCTCTATTTTAATTAATGTTATGTTTTATGTGGCTGATAAAAAAAGATAAGAGTTTTAATTGAGATTATAATGTAGTCATTTAAGCTTCAGCCATTCTGTTCTTTATTTATATTAGTTTTGTTTAAAAATAGAATGTAGTTTCTTTATTTTTTATAATGTGTTCTTGCTCAAGGATTTCATGTACTGGGAACAGTGATGAGAGCTTGGCTCTTTTCTTTGATTTTAGTTGTTCTTTCAATTTGCAAGGTGGGGTTTTTGGGTTTGGTTTTCGGGTAAGTTGGTGTCTTTTCCTTTATTGAAAGCCAAAGCTATTAAACTTCATTTATTGTGGTTTTGAACTGGTATACAAGTATATTTTGATATGTGGGCTTTTGGGTAAGTTGGTGTGCTTAGGCCCTGTTTGATAATTAAGTTGCACAAGTACTTCTTAGAAGTACTTATTTTAACAACCACTTAAGGCTGTTTGGTAACCCACTTTTCAAATCACTTATTATGTTTTTAAGCACTTATTGGGGTAGGGATGTTTGATAAGCTACTTCCCCCATAAGTGCTTATATTGACACAAATGATAATTTTAGCCCTCACTTCACTCATACATATATACAATGCTTTTCACATGTTATGCTATATATTTTAACTGAGAGTCCATGTGGACCCACACATGAATCGCCATGTAATAATAATAATAATAATAATCATAATAATCGCCATGTTATAATTATAATCCTAATAAATAATAAATAATCATAATAATAAAAAAATAATAATAAATAATAAATAATAAATAATAAATACTCTGGCCTCCCTCTCCATCTCATACTTCTTCTTCCTTTTCTTCTTCAGAACCCCCCCGAAATCCACTGTTCATCATCTCAACAGCGGCGGCGAATCCATTCCGATCTCCACCTCCAATCTCTCATCTCCCTTTTTTCTCCCACACCATCTCTCTTTCTTCTTTTTTTTTTCTTCTCCTTAGTCTTCACTCTTTCCCTTTCCCTGTTCATCATCGTCGTTGCAGCGGCGGGTTCAAACCAGCAATAGTGGTGAGTGGCGGCATTGAACAGGAACGATGATTGAGGAAGAAAAAACATATTTGCGATCCTAGAGTTCGATCTCTATGGCAAGTCTGAGGACTTAGGAAGAAAAAATAGGAACGGTGAGTGGCAAGGCTGCATACCAGCAACCAAATCTGGGTTTTGATCCTAGAGTTCGACCTCTGTGGCAGTGTATTCGATCCCAGATTTGCGAACTAACGACAGGTCCGCCGGCCACTTTTCCTCACCGCCGATCATCATCGTTGTTGCAGTGGCAGGTTCAAACCAGCAACAGTGGCGAGTAGCGGCATTAAACAGGAACGATGACTGAGGAAGAAAAAACATATTTGCAATCCTAGAGTTCGATCTCTGTGGCAAGGCTGAGGATTGAGGAAGAAAAAACAGGAACGGTGAGTGGCAAGGCTGCATACCAGCAACCAAATCTGGGTTTTGATCCTAGAGTTCGACCTTCGTGGCAGTGTATTCGGTCCCAGATTTGCGAACTAATGATACCGCCAGCCACTTTTCCTCTCCGCCGATGGTCGTCAGTGGACCTGCAACTAGTGCACCACTACCTGGTAGTAGAGATGTTCGAATGAATGGAGAAGTATAACCCTTGTGGGGGGGTATTTTACGTATTACAAAAAATTATTAGGGACTGGTTCGTCCCATTTTTTAGAGAAGTACTTCAAGAATTACTGAAAAAAAGCCAACTTGAAGTCATTTTTTTAAAGTACTTTAAAAAAAGTACTTCCCCACTTTTTTACCAAACACACAAAATCACTTAATAACCACTTAATGTGTGGTCTTAGCTCTTAAAAGAAGTACTTCTTATAAGTGTTCTCAAACAGGGGCTTAATGGTGTGCACAATACTGTTCTTTGCAGTTCAGTATGTATACAAGTGTGTGTCCATAGTGTTTTTTGAGAATTTCTTTTTGATGATCCATAAGAGTTCGATAATTTCATGTATTTAAACTTTTGCAAGCTGGATGGCCTTATGGTGTATTTTGAGAATCTCTTTAACAATTCCCCAACTATTAGTATTTGAAATGATTTGTCTTGCACTTTTTATTCCTTTATTATTTTTTTATTTCTCCAAAGCGCTATTAGAATTCTTCTTAACAATGCACTCATGGTAGCTTGAAAAATTTCCTTTATCTTGTAATTTTTTTTATTCTTTAATTTTATTCAATAATAAAATTAAAGAATAAATGCTTCATCTTAATTCTTTTATGTTCATCCCCATGCATTTGCACAGGTTCCCTGCTAGTTTATTCTTCAAATCTGGGAGTGTATGAAGTGTAGCACATAACTATATGTGATATTCACTAATGTGCAAATAAATGCAAATTATATGTGGCAATGTCCGCATTTCCATAGTTTATCTTTTTCAAAATTCCATTAATATTCTTTATATTTTTCAGAATTGATACTCACAGTGATGGTGGAAAAACTCAAAAAGCTTACTAGCAGGTCAACTTGTATCAAGAAAACCATTGTTTAATGATACAGATGCATGCTAAATTTTCAGGGCGAAGCTCAGTTAAACTTGTTGAAGAAGGAAATAGAAGACTACACATCCAGATGTGCGGTGGAAGCGAAAAGAATGCTGGAAGATGTTCAGAGGGAGGAACATAACTTGGATTTGGTGGAAAAAGAAGCTGAAGAATTTTTTAAGGTACATACTTTCCTTAGACTTATCATTCACAGCACCAACTAATGGGAATTGTAGAAAGAACTATAACAGGCTCTAATTGATCCAACATTTTTGTTCAGACCTCCAAACTAAAGTTGCATGATGTTATCAAACAATGTGATGAGGAAACCCAGATGTGTGCTCGGGAACTGCTTATGCTGATTGATACAGTCTCAAAGCACAAAGAATACATGGAGTCAACAATATCCCAGATGAAGAATGAATTCTTAGAAACTACTGGAGCTGTTGCAGATGCTCATAAGGCCTCCTTGAAATTACAGTTTGGTAGTATTTTCAACTAATCTTTTTTCTTTTTTTTGTGAAGACAGTATTTTTAATTTATCAGTACTTATAGATGCATTCTCAATGCATGGAGGTAAGCTGTTTTTTTTTTTTTTTTATCAAAAAGCATGGTGGTATGTGAATGTGAAGGCTCAAAATTGAAGAGTCATCTTTTCGTCTCTTATAAACGGCTGTAACTGTCAAAATTACTTGTCCTACTTTTTCTGAAGTAATCCATGGAGTAGTAAAGAATTTGCACAAATCTATATGCCAGATATCAGAATTGTCTATCAACCAGCATCTCACCCAAATTTACAGTCCTATTATGCTATCTACTTGTTAGCACGCTCTAGGACTATGCCCCAAGCCTATTTGGTCCATGGAGGTTGGAGGATTTTTGATCTCTTCTAACAGTGCTCTTATTGGAATCGATGCCCATAGGTGAGACATGGTACTTCCCACTTCTAACAGTGCTCTTATTTGGAAAGCTAGGAACCATTTTGTCTTCAAACAAAACCAAGGGGTTTCATGGCGTAAAGAACGATTCCAATCAGTATGGTTCGTTAGAAATGAAGGCAAATGGAGCGTATTTAGGCAATCTGGGATTGGGAATAGCAGCAATAGTAGTCCGACAACTAAGTTTTCTATTTTTTTTTCTTTTCGACGATGCAATTTTTTATTATTCACTGCAACAGATGCAATTGCTTAATTGTTGCCATTTTCTGAGACTTCACACTGAAATGTGTCAAAAATTAAAACTAGGTCATTCAACTAACATTGTCACTCACAACCGATGAAAAGCTGAAAACTCGCTGAATCATGGTTTTATTGGTACAACCACTGGTTAGATTGTTCAGCCCGTAATTACATAAAAGACCACCGGATCTGGGATCATCTAAGAATACTCTAGAGAGGGAACTTGCATGTGAAAAGCTTTAGATTCTGAAAGGCAATGTTGTATTTGTAAGACTTGGATCAGACTAAGGCCACGTTTGGCATTCTTTATTTTAACGACTTGTCTCCTTTTCATGGTTAAAATGCCCCTATAAACACTGAATTTTTAACAGCGAAAAAAATATAAATCTTTAAAATAAGAAATGCCAAATGTAGCCTAAATACTAGAGGATTATCCCATCCAGCCTGCAAAAAGCATCACTTCACCAGGACCCGGAATAGTCATTGGATCAGCGGGTCAGCGGTTCTGTCCGGTCCAGTCCAGCCTATAAAAAGATATTTATTGCCCACCACCATGTATATATGTATATATCCACAGAAACCACTCTAACTAACCTAAAAAGGGTAAGGCCCTCATAACTCCTCACTATGAGAAACTTCTCACACAACGTTGAATCATCACCTGAAGACCATCAGTGGACCTCAGTTCATAAGGCATTAAAGGACAAAATCCCAATGCTTACAAAAGGATGAATTCATTTAAGGACAATGGTAGCAATTTTGTATTTAGCACAAAGGTTATTTCAGGATGACACTCACCATAGCATGAGATGGCACATGAGTTAGGGTGGAGGGGGGATAAGGTAAAGGCCCTTAGAAATTTGTCACCCAAGTATTTTGTATGTTTGTGATGGAAATCACAGTCTGACAGAAAAAATCGGGAACCAGTCACTTGACTGGTTTTGTTTTACCCCAAAACTGCTTTTTGGCTAAAAACTGTTGGTTTGGTCAGTGGGTTTGCTGATCTGAGCGGTCAAACCATCAAACCATCAATTTAAACAATGGTTTTTGATCATTTTTTTATTTTTTATCAAAACGGACCATCCATTCAAACTGAATGATTGAACCATTCGATCGATAAACTAGTCGCTAAAACAATTCCCTGTCCAATCCAATTTTAAAAACCTTGGTATGAGGCCATGTGCATCATTCCTTTAGGGAAAGGACCAACACCCAACCTAGGAGACCTCTTGCCTCACAATGGACCATCGCAGCCAAAGTGAGATGTGTGGATTAAGCCAAGGGACGAGGCACTAGGCATTGGTGAAAGAAATAACAACAAAGCTATATGATCAAGGGACTGCGACATGATGGGACAGATTTACTTCACTTAAAAGAGGAAATGATGGACAGGCAAATAGCCATGGAATACTAGATGCCCTTTCATTTGACCAACCCAAGATGGGGGGCGCAGGTTGTGTGTTTACAATTAAAAAAACATATCATACAAAGACTTAATAGAGGTTTAGCCAAACCTAAACCTACATTCTCTTTTCAAACAACCTCTTGAGATATACAAGTATGATATATCAGCAATTGATTTAACAACAATTCGAAAATTGTGGCTATAACTATATATCCCTATGGTTAATCATAATTGTCACTAAGACTCCATTTGAAAGGAGTACAAATACAATATGTATAGTGCAAAACTTTATGTCTTGTACTATTGTGTATGTATTTATATTGTACATATATGTATTTGTACATACAAAATATAAGGTTTTGCACTTTACATATTTGCATTTGTACTCCTTCCAAACTGAACTTGTTTTCACTGTAGACTCTTGGCAGTCGGTCAATCTCCGAAGATTTAGAGATGGCGATGGGAATGAGGAGGTAGAAAAGAGAGATAAGGTCAGGGTTATATTATGTTGTCTCCCTAGGGAAGAATTGTTCTCTCCCTTTTATAGGGAGGAAGTTAAGGTTATCAAGGAAGAAGTTCTTTCCTGTTAGGAAAGATGATCTTTTCTGTTAGGAAATGAGATCTTTCCTTTTATTTGAATATTAAGGGATCATTATTAGAGAATCCTATTCCTTTCGGATTCTCTTCGTATGTGACCCTTTTATACTAACGTGGTGTGGGTGACGTCATCGTTTGGTAGGCGTACTTTTATTGAGCCCGCATGCGTAATTACGTGTAATCGAAATTTATTTCCGATCTACCATGATTCCGCGGTTTTGTGATGGTGTCGGGTTCATCGCAACTTTGCGCATGTTTGGGTTTATCGGAAATCTGTGTGTG
Organism: Nelumbo nucifera; assembly: GCF_000365185.1. The sequence continues at coordinate 22,101 of NW_010729334.1, forward strand.
CCTGGGGTTCATCGTGTCCTGTCACGGGTATGAATTCATCGCAATTGCGGATCTGCGATGAATTCATTGCAAATGTGCGATGGGTTTTGGACTCATCATATGTGTCTGTGTAGTGTTGGTTTGACACCTTTTGTAGTCTGAGGGTCTTAGTGACCACTATGTACCTACAGAACCTAAAGAAAATTAGAATTTACAACAAATGGCACAAATTAATGGTAAAGATTTTGTTATGGTCCCGCGTGTAGGATCCGTCACGGGTCGGTCCACGGGGAGAAAGCCCTATTTTCCCTTGCGTGCAGAACCTATTGTGGAAAAACGAATGGGTGATTTGTCCAAGAAACCACCCGAACTCTCCTAATGGGTGATTTTTCCAAGAGACCACCTGAACTCTCCTCACTCTTCTCTTGACTGGAAAATTGAATGCTTTATTTCAACTCGTAGCTCCTTAAATAGAAGATTACAGAAGGGAATTCCTTGTTGGATTCGGCTAGGCTAGGGTAATCCAACTCAAACTCAAACTCCTAATTACCTACTCCTAATAGTAACACAACCCTTACTTAAGATAAGATAAGATAAGGATAAGATAAGATAAGGGATATGGGATGGTGAAGCTGGCGGCGAGTT
>NW_010729334.1:23279-36218 GCF_000365185.1 Nelumbo nucifera
GGTGTCTGCTGCTGTGCGGCCTGCTGTGCGTGCTGCTGCCTATGACTGCGCTGCAGTGCGCTGCCAGTCGGTGTGTCCATAACATCACACCCCTCCTAGACAACGAGCTTGTCCTCAAGCACGAATTCTGGATACGTGGCTTGGAACTCTGCCAATGGATCAAATGGATGCACACTCTCTCTCAGTCCACCAACAGCATGAACAACAGGGACTGCCCCATAGCTCAGTGCATAAAGCTGGTTCAGTCCACATGGCTCAAATCTAGAAGGCATGAGTAGGATGCCTGCACCAGCAGTTATTCGATGGCCCATTTTCATAGAGGAACCAACCCAACCCCTGACTTTGTCATGGTGTTGACTCTCAAAATGTTTGAGAAGCTGTTCCCGATCAGGTCTCTCAGTGCCCAACATGACTAGTTGCACATCCTGGTCCTCCCTCCAAGGAATGGACTTAGTAATGAGATCAACACCTTTCTGATGGTCAAGCCTGCCAATGAACCCAATCAGAGGAACCTTCTCCCAAAGAGGAAGACCAAGCTCCCTCTGTAGAGCTGCTTTGCATTGAGGCTTGCCAGTCTGAAGAGTCTCCGCAGAGTAATTGGTGTAGCCATCCGATGCCAGGTAAACATCTAACTGTGGGTTCCCTTCGTTTGCATCAATCTCATTCACGATGCCCTTCAGCTTCCAATCAAACTCATTTATCATTTGATGCAGACCCCAACCACCTTCTTTAGTTTTCAGCTCCCAGGTGTAACCATGGCTTACAGTGACTACATGATCTGCTGCTTTCAGGCCAGTTGCAAGGACTTTGAAGTGTTCCTCACCTCTTGGGTCATGTAGTTTGAACTAGTTTTGTGGAAGATCCACATAATGAAAATCGCGTACTGGACCACGACCCCGGTGTGCTATGTTGTGGATCACAAGAACGCACCGGGTATGCTTACAGAAGAGAACCTTGAGAGCAGCCTCCATATCCTGCCCATCCACCTTATATCTCTTGTGCACTCCTGTTTCTTGGGCTTCTGCACAGTTACCATACCGTGGTGCCACAACCATAACTCTATGTCCACGCCGAGCCAAATCCTTCGGTAAAGTCCCAGCAACGTCGCCAAGCCCACCTGTCTTTGACCAAGGAGCGCATTCTGCAGGTACCAATATAATGTTCGTGACATTGTCCCCGGCCAAAGGAGGAGACTTTACAGTTTCATCCTTCGTGCGCTGATCCTTGGGAATAGCTGCGGCTGTAGGGGCAGTGATCTGTTGTTCGCTGGATGCCTCTACCAAGTCTGGACGGCGACTATTTGTGTTGGTGATTCCCTCAGAACTCCTTTCTTTGTTGGAGAGGAATGCTTCCAGCCGGCGTCGCAGCTCCCGGACATATTCCTTGACTTCACGAACCTCCATGCTGGTTTCTGCTAGCCTATGTTCCAGTTCATTGACCTTGGATGATAGCTGCTCCATATCACCCATGACGTTTGGCTCTGATACCAAAATGTTATGGTCCCGCGCGTAGGATCTCGTCACAGGTCGGTCCACGGGGAGAAAGCCCTGCTTTCCCTTGCGCCTTCCCATGCGTGCAGAACCTACAATGGAAAAACGAATGGGTGATTTGTCCAAGAGACCACCCAAACTCTCCTAATGGGTGATTTGTCCAAGAGACCACCCGAACTAAAGCGGTAATGCTATTTGATGGAGGGTGATTTGGCCCGACCTTGTAGCATGTGAACACGTGGACATGACCTGGCATAAGTGACGACTCAGCATGACAGCCTGTCCATAACTCGGCATAACGAACTCGTCGGAGCCCAACCGGACAACTCGGTGGATGTGGCAACTCGCCGGGAATTAACACCCAGCTTACCCTGAATTCCCTCTAAGGGAGGAATGCCCCAAGCTCCCTCCAAGAGAGGAATCCCGAGCTCCTCTTAAGACTTGAGCTCCTCCGAACTCTTCCTTCCTGAGAAGGGAACTCCCTGACCTGCGGCTAAGCATCCCGAAGTGGATACACTTCGGGTCAGCACCATTAACACTCTTGCCCATACTTGCCTAAGGCTCGCCTCAAGCATAAGCACCTCGACGCACCCCCAGCACCTCGGTGTAAGGTAGCTCGGCCCAAGGTAGCTCGATGCAAAGTAGCTCGGCAACCTGCAGGAAAGATCTGCCTAACAATAGTACCTGCCGAATCTGGAGGTTGCGCCCACGTTCCTCGTCAGGTGGCGTCGTGCCTGCTATTTCTGAAAGATGTGGCATACCCGATAGGTCCGTACCCTGCAACGGATGCCTACACCCGCCACCTCAACTCTAGCAGTAACGGTTGCGGCAAAGGCGGTTACACCTGATTTGACAGAACTCCAATATAAAAGGACCCCGATCCCCAAGGAGCAAAGGTACTGAACTTGCGCTATCTGCACTCTTAGCTCCTTCTCTCTTTGCATTCTCTATAGTTCTCTTAGAGTTCTAACTTAAGCATCGGAGTCTTCTCGTCGGGCGAGCTCCCCAGGAATTATTCACCTCCCTCTTCTTCTCAGGTACCATCCGTCACCAGCTAGGAGTGCCCGGATCACGCTGCATCATTTGGCGCTGTTTGTGGGAATGCTTCAAAAAGCCTTCCTCCAATCTCTGCAACTCTCAGAACTCAGCATCCATGGCTTCCTCTAGCAATTCCGAACGAGGTGCCAACCAAAATGTCTCTAAGGAGCGACCTCAGCTTCCCACTGTCTGCATTGGACAGTTCACCGTCCCCCTCTCTGCGGACGGAATTCCCAGACTGAATGTGCCTCAAACAATGGCACCTGTGAACGTTCCACTTCCTTCCACGATTGGAACAACCTTCACTGAACCCTCCATCATTCCTCCGGTGGCCAGCCAAAACCAGCTTGAAGACCTGGTGCAATGCATGCGAGCTATGCAAGCTCAGATGCAACAGTTCCAACAGTTTCAACTCTATCAGCAGCAAGTGTTGCATCAAGTTTCCTAGTATCAGTATCAACAACAGTTTCCTCCACTGCCTCAGGCCTAGCAGCCACTTCCTCCTCGGCATCCGGCCACGTAGCAAGCCAAGCCTCGCTATTGGAACGAACATCCTTCTCACTGGGGAGAGACCTCAGCATCGTCTCATGGTAGGAAAGAGAGACTAGCTACCCCGACCTCGCAGCCTGCAGTCAGGTCGAGGGCCTCTCAGCCAGTTAGGCTCGCGTCGCCTCAGCATTCGCAATTCGAGCTCCCGCTCGCCAGAAACCAATTTGAGGTACTGGCCGTAGATTTGAGGCAAGGCCCCTCAGTTCGCAGCTACCAGTAGCAGTCCGAGCCACTCCCTGGGTCCATCGAGCTCGGTAATAAAGAGGCCAGCAGTACTAACACCGAGCCAGCAAAGAAGCAACAAAGGCGTCGCCGAGCTACCACTCACGACCTGCCCGAGCTCAAGGGTAAGGAAGAGGTAAGCTTGGGTGAGGTAAAAGCTACTCCGCTTCTCTCAGTTCCATCCCCCTATCTCCAAAACACCTTGTTTTTCCTATGCCCAAGGACTTTAAAGTTCCCCCGTTTGATAAGTATGACGGATCCTTCGATCCAAATGACCATGTTGACACCTTCTAGTCCTAGATGCACTTGGCGAGGGCTAGTGAGTCCTACATGTGTGTGGCTTTCTCCACCAACTTCAAAGGGGTGGCCTGCACATGGTACCAGAACCTTGCGCCCAGATCAATAAGAAGTTGGGTGCAGTTCGTGCAAGTCTTCACTTCTCATTTTGTCACTAGCAAGCGGTGCCCCAGAACCCAAGAGAGCCTCCTTGGCATAGTCCAGAGGGAGGGAGAGTCCATCCGGAGTTATGTCAAGCGGTTCAATGATGCTTGTCTGCAGATACCCAACCTGGACCCTGCAGTTCGGCTCACTGCGGCCAAGAGGGGCATCACGCACAAAGAATTCAAGTGGCATGTGGTTGTTAATCAGCCCAAGACTGTGACCGAGTTCCTCAAGCTCGCAGATCAGTTAATCAGCCCAAGACTTAGCCCCAAAACGATGGAGAGCAGTTAGCGAGGAGGTCGGGAAGCTCCTCACAGCTGACTTTATCAGAGATGTCCATTACCCGAGTTGGGTGGCCAACCCCGTTCTGGTAAAAAAGGCTAACGATAAATGGCGCATGTGCATCAATTATACCGACCTGAACCAAGATTGCCCAAAGGACTGCTTCCCACTCCCTATGATCGACCATCTGGTGGACGCGACCTCAAGGCATGAGTTGCTGAGCTTCTTAGACGCCTATTCGGGCTACAACCAGATCAGGATGGACCCGGCTGACGAAGAAAAGACTGCCTTCATAACTGAGCTCGGCCTGTACTGTTACAAGGTCATGCCTTTTGGGTTAAAAAATTCTGGGGCAACCTTTCAGAGACTTGTAAATAAATTATTTGAGCCATTGATTGGCAGGAAAATAGAATGTTATGTAGACGACATGATCGTCAAAACCCAATTTTCACATGATTTAATACAAGATTTGCATTCAGTTTTTGAAATTTTGCATAAGTTTAACATGAAATTGAACCCGAATAAGTGTGTCTTCAGTGTTACCTCGAGTAAATTCCTAGGGTACATCGTTAACCAGTGCGACATTGAGGCTAACCCGAACAAAATTAAGGTTATCCTAGAAATGAGACCACCCCGGAAATTGAAGGAGGTTCAGAAATTGAACGGCCGTATAGCCGCTCTGAGCCGTTTCATGTCCAAATCGGCAGATCACTGCCTGGCTTTCTTTAAGGCAATAAAAAGCAAAGGCTTTGAATGGACCGAAGAGTGCCAGCTCGGGTTCGATGAGCTCAAAAGGTACCTCGCCAGCATCCCAATCTTAACCCGACCCGAAGAGGGCAGCAACAGGGCAAAGAAGGTTCCTAGTGGTGGCAGTCGATTATTTTACTAAGTGGGTTGAGGTTGAACCCCTCACAACGATCACAGCTCGGAATGTGCAGAACTTCTTCTGGAAGAGTATAGTATGCTGCTTCGGACTACCTCGAGTACTGATCTTCGATAATAGTAAACAGTTCGAGGAAATCAAATCTAGAACCGGTGCAAGGACATGGGGATACAACAAAACTTTACCTCGGTAGCGCACCCTCAAGCAAACGGTCAAGCGGAAGTCACAAACAGAGCCATTCTCCACGGACTGAAGGCACGACTGGACCGAGCTAAAGGACTATGGGCAGATGAGCTACTCAGTGTTCTATGGGCTTATCGGACCATGGTGAAGACCGTTACAGGAGAGACTCCCTTCAACCTCACCTATGGCACCAAGGCAGTTATCCCAGTAGAAATCGAGGTTCCCACGCTACGTCTAGAAGCGCACAACAACAAAGCAAATGAAGACGACCTACACACCAACCTCGACCTACTTGATGAGGTACGGGACCTCGCGTACATTAGGACCGCGGCCTACCAGTAGAGAGTAGCTCGGTACTATAACGCCAGGGTCAAAAAGTGGAACTTCCGCGTCGGAGACCTGGTCCTTCAAAGAGTTATGCTGCCTAAGCCCGGTGTTGGTAAGCTCTGGCCAAATTAGGAAGGACCCTACGGAATAAAGCGGGTGCTCAGGGAAGGTACATACGAGCTCGAAACCCTAGAAGGGAAACAAGTACCTTGAGCATGGAATATTGTCAACTTAAGGCAATATTACCTATAAATTACCGAACTGAGTGGACTACAAGTCACTCTCTGAGCCTAAGGGCCAAAATGCCGAGCTAACAAAAAGACCTCGGCACTATAAGACCCAATCGCCTCTTCAGCATGGGCAAACTTCAGGAGGGGTGGACCGTAGTCGTTCCCAGAGCCAAAGGGCCAAAACGCCGAGCTAACGATGACCTCAGCACTATAAGACCCAGTCGCCTCTTTGGCATGGGTAGACTCTAGGAGGGTGTAACTGTAAGTCACTCCCCCAGCCTAAGGGCTAAAATGTCGAGCTAACTAAGGACCTCGGCACTACATTTGACCTAACCGCCTCATCGGCGTAGGCTTAGTATGCCAAGGACGCAAGCAGCTCGGGTGTGAGCCCTACGGTGCATAGCCCACCTCGGTATACAACAAGTTGGAACCTCTAGGGATAACCATCAATTCAAGTAACCTAGGAGTAGACAGGTCAGGCATACGCCTTACTATGTCGCTCACCTCGATGTACGTTATAAAAACCAACCCTACAAAGTACTGGGAGACAGTTCGGGGTGACGACAGTTGAGAAACCCTACTTCGGGCACCTAACTCTAATAGCTCAGATAAAACAATCATTTCGGCAAAAGAATAAAGTGATAACACTTAAAAAAAACAAATTTCATTGATGGAGGGTTCTATACAATGAGCTCGATAAAAAAAGAAAAAAAAAAGAAGAAACTAAAGTTGAGCTCGCAGGCTCATAGTACAAGGACAACTATTTTGAGGGCTGGTCGTTTCTACTCAGGACCTCCTCGGGAGCTTCAGCCAGGTCAGTGACATCTACCTCTTCGTCGCCACCCTCCTCTTCGGAATCTAGATCCTCTATAGCTTGTCGAACTATGTCATTTGTGATCCGTGAAGTGGTGATGGCACTTGTGTTGAGCTCAGGGTACGTGTGCCTTATCAACCACCTACTAAGCTTGAAGCCCTTACGATAGGCCTCCCCCAGGACGGTATCGAACCTGTCTGACTTGACATAGTCCATAAGGGCCTTGACCTTTGTCTCCTCTATGGCCTAGGTGAAGATCACGGTTTTCTCCTCAACATCAGCCTTGAGGAACTCCACCTCGTGCTCCAGGGCTCCCTTATCCTCCGTAAGGCCTTTCACCTCGAGCTCTAAGGCCCCTTTGTCTGCCTTGAGGGCGTTCACCTCGCTCTTCAGCCCGTCCCTCTCGCGTGCCAACTATTCTTTCTCTGCCATCAGTGCTTCGATAACGTTCTTCTGAGCTGAAGCATCACTCTCCAGCCAATGGATTTGGTCGCGAGCTGCCCTCAGATCAGTATGGGCTGCGCGAGCCGAGTCCTCGGCAGCCAGAGCCCGCTTTAGNGCTGAAGCATCACTCTCCAGCCAATGGATTTGGTCGCGAGCTGCCCTCAGATCAGTATGGGCTGCGCGAGCCGAGTCCTCAGCAGCCAGAGCCCGCTTCAGGTGCCTCTCGGACTGAAGGGTCAAGGCGTGCACGGCAGAGTTCACTTGACAAGAGAAGATCGGTTAGCACCGAAGAGATAATGACAAAAAAAAGAGAGAAAAAGGAGAAGTCTTTAGAACTTACCACCATAGAATGGGTGGCAGCCTGGGCCCCGAGCTGACCAGGAGTGAGGTCGGCCCATTCGAAAACCTCTTCGGTGTAAACAACACCCTTACTCTTTCGAAGGTTGCACTGTGGGATCAAGATACTCCGGGCTCCCTCCTGGATCCCCGAGCTGGAAATCGTCGTCTCAATTGCGCGAATGGGCTCGGCAGAGGCTTTAGCAGCTGCATCAGTGGCTTCGGCAGCGACCTCAGGCTCCACAGCTGCCTTAGAAACAAGCTTTGCCACCGTCTCGGGCTCTCGAGGTGGTAAATCCTTCTCCAAGTCAATGACCGGAGAGGCATCAGGAAGCTCAGGCTCAAAGGTAGGGACCTGCGGAGACTCGATGCGAGCTCTCTTGGCAGCTCGCTTCTTTCTCCCCTTCATATGGCTGAAAAGCCTCTCCCCCTTAAGCTTCTCTTCCTCCATGGGTCCTGCAACAAAGCTCAACGTCAGCAACTCAAAGGTACAATCTACAAAGGTAAAATGTTTAACTCTAGGTAAGATGACCTACCTGGGCTCAAGCCGGCCTGTATGAGCTTGCTCTCGGTGATATAATCCTTGTAATTAAACCCGAGCTCAGCCCATGACTAGAGCGTCTCCCTTGTCTTCTTGTCTAGTATAACGCCAGGGTCCTGAACAGCCGCCCTCCAATGAGTGGGGAAGGGCCACCCCGTGGTGTTTCGGACTACAAAGTAGTCCTGGTTCCAAGCCGGGACTTTGCTGGGAAGCTTGTGCAGTAACTTGAAACCCGGGCGAGGGGAAATGTAGTAGGCCTGCCTGTGCTCGGGGAGAACACTTGAAGCGCTCTTCTTTATTGAGAGAATTGAACAAAAAATATCTAAGTCTAAAGGGAGGACGTACTCAAAGCAAAGGGAAATGGTCCCGACCACCTTATGAATGGAGTTCGGGTGAAGCTGGTCTATTGTGACGTTGAAGTGATTCAGAACCTCTATGATAAGGGGGTGGAAAGGAAGACGGAGCCCGGCTATGAGCTGCTCCCAGAAGATCACGATCTCGTCAGGACTGTGCTCCCATGAGAAGTTTCCCGCAGGCAGACTGTAGGTATACTCCCTAGGTAAGTTGTATTGTCGGATAAGGTGTCAGAGCCTCTCCAGGGTCATGGTGGAAGGACCGAACCTATCCGACATCCGACCTCAGTGAGAGGTGGACGCTAGGTTACCCGAGGCCTCCCGCGCCTCGTGAGACTGGACTTCGGTAGGGTCACCCTGAGCCGAGGTACCCACCTCGGGCTCATCCAATTGACTATCGAAACTAGACATGGTGAAAGATAGAAACGAACTGGAAGAAATAAGGAAACTGATAGATCTTCACGATGGGGTCTTGCGCAGTTAGCTGGAAAAGTAGCAAATAGGGGGTCTACTACAGATTCCACAACCAAGGCTAAATACATTGCCATAAGTGAAGCTGCCAAGGAAGCCATTTGGATGAAAAAGTTCATTCAGGAATTTGAAGTCATTCCCATCCATCACATCATCCATTCCACTGTTGTGTGACAAAACTGGAGCCATTGCTCAGGCTAAGAAGCAACGAGCCCACTCGAAGTTAAAGCACATCGAGAGGAAGTACCATGTACTGCGGGAGATAGTTGGAAGAGAGGATGTCCAGATTCAGAAGGTAGCATCAAGGAAGAATGTGACAGACCCATTGACTAAGACACTGACACAGAAAGTGTTTGAGAAATATGTGGAAAGTATGGAACTCCGGCTTGTACCCAATTGGACCTAAGCGCAAGTGGGAACTGTTAAACAGTGCATGCCCTTAGCTCCAATCAGATTGATGTACTTATTGTCATGTACTTATTGACATTTCTATGTAATACCCTTAAACTTGACACTTATGAGACTCGTGCTAGTTTAGAATCTTCACAACCATTGGATAGAACTACGGAGGTTTATCCTGCCAAGGCTGACACTGATGTGCTACCAAGTGGGTTGAGGTGACTTGTCTCAGCTAACACTGTGAGACTTGAGGCACATGCAGTGTGGGTTTTCTTGAAACCATGAACTAGACCAAATTCCAATATTGCCCTGGACTTTGAAGACAGATGGGCAAAACTAGAATGTTACACCTAACCCCTAGACTCGATTATGGTACTGCACTAGGTGTCGGATTGATTTGTCTTTGATATGCCAATCAGTGAGATCCTGAGAACTTATGGCGAGGGAAAAATGACCAGGATCCCCACTATTTATAGCCACCATACTCGGGCATCAACGGTCAAGATCAAGACAAGCAGTGATAATAACGTGGACATGACCTGGCATAAGCGGCCCGGGTTGCTCTTGATTGAGCCGAGCAATAAACTAGTCTGACCAATGAGCTGCTTGACAAGAAGGCCTGAGCTCCGAGCCAAATCCACCAAGCACACCACGAACTCCCCGCGCTGGGTTAGAACCCCCAGCACGGGGAGTGGGGGGCAATTGATGGAGGGTGATTTGGCCCGACCTCATAGCATGAGGACATGTGGACATGACCTGGCATAAGTGACGACTCAGCATGACAGCCTGGCCATAACTCGGCATAACGAACTCGTCGGAGCCCGGCCGGACAACTCGGTGGATGTGGCAACTCGTCGGAAAGTAACGCCCAGCTTACCCCGAATTCCCTCTAAGGGAGGAATGCCCCGAGCTCCCTCCAAGCGAGGAGTCCCGAGCTCCTGCGAACTCTTCCTTCCTGAGAAGGGAACACCCCGACCTGCGGCTAAGCATCCCGAAGTGGAAACACTTTGAGTCAGCACCATTAACAATCTTGCCCATACTTGCCTAAGACTCGCCTCAAGCATAAGCACCTCGGCGCACCCCCAACACCTCGGTGTAAGGTAGCTCGGCCCAAGGTAGCTCAGTGCAAAGTAGCTCAGCAACCTGTAGGAAAGATCTGCCTGACAACAGTACCTGCCGAATCTAGAGGCTATGCCCACGTTCCTCATCAGGCGGCGTCGTGCCTGCCATTTCTGAAAGATGTGGCACGCCCGACAGGCCCGTACCCTGCAATGGCTACCTGCACCCGCCACCTCAACTCTGGCAGTAACGGCTGTGGCAGAGGCGGTTACGCCTGACTTGACAAAGGCAGTTACGCCTGATTTGGCAGAACTCCAATATAAAAGGACCTTGATCCCCAAGGAGCAAAGGTACTAACTTTCGCTATCTGCACTCTTAGCTCTCTCTCTCTTTGCATTCTCTACAGTTCTCTCAGAGTTCTAACTTAAGCATCGGAGTCTTCCCGCCGGGCGAGCTCCCCAGGAATTCTTCACCTCCCTCTTCTTCTCAGGTACCGTCCGTCGCCAGGTAGGAGCCAGGTTTTCGCCAGGTAGGAGTGCCCGGATCGCGCTGTATCACTATTGCTAGCCACACATCTTCTCTACAGCCAGGTTTCCGATTTATTTGGCCAAGGAAGAGTGCTTGGCGGAATCTAAAAATCGCCTAAACAAGGCAAAGTTCTTTCTTTGCATCAAAATACCCGAATCTAGGTATGGTTTTCTTGTAAAAATTGGGAAAAAGCCCTTATAGGTTAGCATTGGGATTGTTGTGTAATGGGATTTTGTTGCTGAGATAGCATTATTGGGTTTGACCCGATTATAGTTGGCATCTACAATTACCCACGAGCTATGATAATAACGACTCGGAATTTCATTTTTGATAATATGACCTTACTAAAAGTGACAATAAAATTGTAAATTGTTTATGCTTATATGTTGACAGAACAACTGTTTTAACCAAAACCATCTTATATACTGTCTATAAATTTTCCTTTTACACAAATCAGAACAAAAAGTACAAGAAAACCGGGAGACCTCTATATATTGTTAACTATATAATCAGTTAGCAAACCTATACCGACCCAATTATTAATAGGACACAAACCACAGAACCAGAACTGATAATCAGTTCTATTGGGTAGACCCAACAGGCTTTTTCTCTCACAAAAATAGATTATGTGATTAAGATAGTAAAACATTGTAGCAAGGTACGAACTCACAAGTTTACAGCCAACAGTCTTTAATTGCTTCTGGTCTAAACTCTAGATAGTATATCTGTATATGGTATTCTGTAAAGTTCAAATAGATATGTTATTAGGCATTTAAGAAAAAGTATGCAATAAACAAAACCAATTTAAGCTAATATTCATTAGTCAAAAAATAGGATATGGAAAAGAGAATATTAACAGTTTTGAAACAATTTCAACATTAATAGGGTTGAAGGATGGATTTCAAATGAGTAATTGAGGACAGTAAGCCGAGCCCAATGAACTGTATTAGTGTGAGGCCAAGCCCAACCAGATGCTAAGGTTCCCCTTGCTCAAGCTTCAACCGAAGTGGCCTGACATCAAAGCCCAATAAACAGTTCCTATTGTAGTATCATTGATGGAAATAATGAAGATTAAAGCAATAGGGATTCACCCAGAGAGTAGTGAAGGTGATAAGTATTCCACTTGAAGAATTTGCATTGCATTTGGCCTGGACCTATTTAAATTTTAAAATATTCTCAACCCAAGCCCGTCCAAGTTGCATCCTATTCTTGGCAAGGGCTTTACCCAGGTAAGTAGTTCTCTATGTTTTATAGATCTCTTGGGTTCTACTAATTTCATGATTCTGGTTGGAGTGAACTTCCAAATCGCCTTAGTGTGGACAGTGGAGAAACTGTTTTTTTCTTGAGCCTGTAAATGGACTGGCCTGGATAAACTTTAGGCTGTTTGGTTTGATGAAAAATAAGAGAGAAACTGAATATTAGAGGAATAGAAAGTTAAGGGACAGTTATTAAGGAATTTTACAAAATTTGTTATGAATTTCCCTTAATGTTCTATTTCTCTTATTTTCTCTTATTTCCGATCAAACCAAAATAGCCTTAGGGTAAATTATAGGGATCTCTGCTGTAGTTTGGGAGGTGTGACACTTACCCTCCCCCCTCCCATTTTTTTTTTATAAATCTTAGTAGTTATGTAATAAAATATTATTATTGAATCTAATAAAAGATTGATTAGGGGACTGGTGAGAGATGTGATCTCTTCTCCTCTTCTTCCATTTTCTTCTTCTTTCTCTTGCTTTGAACCTTCTCTTTTCTCTAATTTTCTTTGATTGAATTATTGATCATTTTTTTCTTTGATCGAATACAACTGTTTATTGCAGATTTTTATTTTCTTCTCCTTTTAAGTTGTTATTCTTTAATTCTCCCTTCTGGATCTGCATCAATTTCCCTTGCGTGTCATCCCACTAGGGCATCAAGTCAGGGACAAATAAAGATTTTGCACTAAATTCAACACATTACTGAATGAAATAACACATATTCGTCAATAGATTTACCATTAAGATGCCATTAGAAATACTGAATTATAGAAGAAAATTCTTCCTGCACAAAAAGATTACAAAGTGAATCTAATCACCAACAAATATGGAGATCACCTTCAAAACTGAGTCAACCTTGGAATAATGCATGTCCTTTGCATAAGCAATTGGTTCATATGCATATGCTTTTGAATATATTGGCTCCATACAATTAGTCAATATCATTTTCCATTTCACCTTAGACACTTGAAATGAAGACGAGATTTAACCAACCATTATGGACATATTTCAAGATCTGCTACAATCCTCAGCCTCTGGTATATCTTTTTTTTTTTTTTTTGAAAAAAAAAGTTACATTTCCAATGAAACAGAAGAG
>NW_010729334.1:45332-63829 GCF_000365185.1 Nelumbo nucifera
CGCCAGGTCGGCGATAGTGCCAGGTCGCTATCTGGGACTCCATCATTTTGACTAAGGCAAGTTGTCGCCTAAGTGGTTGTAGGTGTCACCCAGTTGTTCCGAGATGCCATGTGTCATGATGTTAGTGGAGGGCCAAATCTGCCCTCATCAAACAATATTAAAACAGTTTATATATGTAATCAGATCTAGATGAGGCAGGACCAATGATGTTAATTTTTGAAAATAACAATATATCCAATTAATTGTGAGAAAAGAAGATGTAATCACTGTCTGGTGCAAGATAAAAAGAAAACTAACCATCGGCTTGGCTTTGCACATGTGTATTTGCCCACCCATCCCCTACGTGATTTAGGTTTCAAAGGAAATCAATTCATTAAAAAAAAAGAGAGAATGATGAATGATATGAAAATATGGAATAAACTGAAATTTGGCAATATAGTTGAAAAAAGAAAGAAGATTACTACAAGATCATAGAACAACACAAGTGGCCTTAGAACAGGAACCAGAGAGAAGAGATTTAATTAAAAACAGAACTAGTGCTTCAAAAACTGAGAAGTAGAAATCTTCTGACTAAGAAAAAATTTTGGGCACAAAGATTGAGAACCGTATGAATAGTTTCTTTCATACATCCACCACTATTAGAAGAAATCGAAACCGTATCACAAGAATAAAAAATGGAAATGAAGAACTGAATGGCGCTAGAGGACCCAAATGATATAAAGGAATTAATGATTTGCTCAAAAATTTGAAGAGGAGCTGGAAAGAGTAGTTGAGGCTAAAAATTCCTATAGAAAAGAAAAATGACCAGTATCTGGGAGTCCCTATTATTAATAGTAAAGTATCAAAGAATACCTTTTTCTAGAATTGAGGATAGAATCACAATGAGACTTGTGGGAAGAGCAACATTATTAAAATCTACAATTTATATGAGATCCCCCAGTACACCATGAGAGTATTCAAACTCCCAAAAGGGATTCTGGAAAAGCTAAGTAAAAAATGGAAAGCATTCCTTTGGGGTAAGAAGGACAGAGCTAGAATTCACCTTATGAAATGGGACACAATATGTAAATTTAAGGCTAAAGGAGGGTGGGGATTAAAAAATTGACAATGGATTAACGAGTCCCGACTAGCAAGTTCGGGGTGGAAAATCTTGACTCAACCTAATAGCCTATGGGTCAGACTAGTTCATGGAAAATATCTTAGGGGGAAAAACCTATGCGAAGTCTAATCCAATAGAAATATGTCCTGGGCTTGGAGAGGCATCTCAGAGGCGAGAGCATGGTTTTTAAAATCAGAACGGATTGGATGGTCGGACCGGAAAACCGGGAACTGGTCACTTGACTGTTCCATTTTTCCCAAAAACCGAATTTTCTTCCAAAACCGTTGATTTTGGTCAGCGAACCACTGAACCGAGCGATTAATCGTTTGAATCGTTCGAACGATTTTGACCATTTTTTTTTATCAGAATGGATCAAGCATTCGGTTCGAATGGTCGGACCCCTGACCGGTTCGATCACCATGTCGGTTTTAAAAACCATGGGCAAAAGACACTCTTAAAAGAGGAATAGTTTGGACCGGTGTGAAATGGTGCTACCATCAAGTTTTGGATAGATCAATGAGTGGGTAATGAAATCTTACAAAGATTCAGAAATCAACAAGGTACGTGGAGAAATGAAGCTTAATGAATTATTCACCCTCGGAAATCTAAACCAATGGGATAAAGAGAAGATCCTTTCTCTTGCTCCCCAGAGATATGGGGAAAAATTAGTGCTATCCCTATTCCATCAGGCCACAAAGAGGATGAAGTTAAGTGGAAACTGGATCCAAAAGGAATATTCAGGCCATGTTCGCTTTTCAGTAAGTTATTTATTTGGGTAAATGTAGTTATCTGGGTAAGTTTTTTCAGGAAAATACTTACCCGGATAAGTGCATTTATCCTTGTTCTTTTATTTCTCATGTAAATAAGGCAATGACCATTTTAGCCATAAAAATATATTATTAAAAAGGGCATTTTTGTCCCATTCAAGTATTGGCAATTTTCCCCTAGGTGGGAAAGTTATTTACCCAGTATCACTTACCCAGGAAAATACCCAAGAAAATAAACTTTCCCCGGTCTCCATATAAATTTGAAAAAAGAACATCGGATTCTTAATCAGTTGGAATCAAAATCCCATTGACCAACTTTCTCCCCTCTCAAAATCTAAATAAAAAAACACCCCCTCACTGTTAGGTGGACTTATGAGTTTAGAGAAGAAGAGTCAAACAATGAGCCTTTAAACCAGGATATGAGAATTTGGAATTAGAAGGTCTCCCCCGAATAAAAACTTCTTCCTATATCTACTTCTTAACAACAAGCAATTGACAAAGGCAAGACTACATAGATGGGGAATGAACAACAATGCTGAATGCCCTTTCTGTGGAGGGATAGAAGATGTTAATCATATCTTTTTATTCTGCGAAACCTCTAAAAATGATTCTAAGATGTAGTGAAAATATACTAGCTAGATTGATGGAGGTGAACTATGAATCTATTTAACCACCACCCACGGAGTAATGGAATGGAACAAAGTTTGCATGGATCTATGATATATCTAGAAAAACAGAAATTGGAAAGTGTTTGAAAACAAAAGCTGCCCAACCGAAGTACTAAGATAAATGACAAAATTTCATTTAAGAGAATACTTGCTACACAACACGAAGTGGAATATTCAACCAGAAATTCATTAAGTCAAGTAGTATACTTTAGTTAAATGGAATGAACCTCTACATGAAAATTAACTTCGGAAGGAGAATGGCCAGAGTGCAGTGGGGGTGGTTTAGAGGGACCATGAGGGTACCGTCCGTGATTTACATGAATTATCAACTCAGGGTTTCGGTCACCAGAATCAAGTGGCAACCCATCTCCTTTCCAATTTTTTTTTCATTTATTGGAAAAAAAAAATTCGATTTTAAAATATACAATAATTCAATTTTAAATTTGAGATTCGATATAATTGAATCGAATTCAGATATGACCTGATTCAATTCGATAAATATCTGAATTTGACGGATTATTTAATTCTTATATATAATATATAAACATTTTATGTAATTTATATATACAATAATTGAATTTTATAAATAATTTATATATTTATATACCTTATATAAATAAAATATTTATTTTATATTTATTAATTATCTAAAATAATTAATTGGCCAAATTCAAATCGAATCGAATATTC
Organism: Nelumbo nucifera; assembly: GCF_000365185.1. The sequence goes on from NW_010729334.1 coordinate 48,557, forward strand.
AAATATTTAATTAAATTTGAATTCAAATATCAATTTTCAATATCCGTCAAATATCAAATTTTCTAATCATATTCAAATTCAGATATTGTCTGATTCGATTTGAATTTGATCCATTTACAACCCTAGATGCGTGGGGTGTGGCCACCCCGTGTGGTTTGTAGTCTTCTGTAGTTTTCCAAGCTATCAAGAGAGAGAGAGAGAGACAGTTCGGTATATCGACTACCCATATGAATTGAATTCAAGATATATTTTGAAAATTTAAATGAAAATAAAAGATAAAAGAGTCACAAAGTATATTAAGTCTTTTTAAAAAACATAGGGTATGTTTAAGTCTTTTACCCTATTATTTATTAGGGGGAAATCTTTTAGATCTAGTAACTTTTAGGGAATGCAATAAAACTTCTAGAGTATTGTAATATTGTAATGCATTTTTGGTTATGACAATCCTTCAACTTTGATCAAAATTCCAATTTTGATCCTAATGTTTTTAAAAGGTCATTTTTGCCCTCAAATTATGGCGAAAAACCATTTTAAGGCAAAAATAAGGAACATTAGAGATGTTCACAATTCCCTTAGACAAGAATAAAATTTTTGAAGTCAAAAAATTATGTGGGTCCCACAAAATTCCCACCATTTATGTATAAAAAATAAATACAAAAATAATTGTTTTTATTTAATAATAAATTAACTAAATTAATGATTTTTTAATAAAAAATAATATGCCTCTTACAACTTCAGTAATTTTAAGGAAGAAAACAGGTGGGTCCCACTTAAAATTCCTACTAGTTCACATCTAACCAAGAATACAAAATAAAATTATTCTTTTTATTTACTAATTTCAAGGGGAAAAAACAAGTGGGTCCCACTTAAAATTTCCATCTATTCACATCTAAGGAAAAATAGAAATAAAATAATTATTTTTGTTTAATAATCAATTATTAATAAAATAATAAATTATTAATAAAACAAAAAAAAAACATCTACATCTTTGAATACTACCTTAGTCCAATGCGTATGTTAAAATTGTTTTTCCAATATTTGCGGTTCTAGTACTTCGAGTTCGAACATTGGACAAGTTTGTAACGACAAAATTAGTACATTTTGTATTGTGTATTGATGTAAATGTTGGATAAGGTTTCACATATTGTGGTGTATAATACAATTTCCTTTCCCATGTTAAACTACAAAATTGAATGCAGACGTATCAATGCTTGGGATGGAATACATCAACAGAGCCCATGCAAATCCCAGTAGCTCCAGTACTAAGATTGATTCTGTATCAAGAATCAGGTACAACTACCCACAATTAATTGTATATGTTCTAAAATTTCCCTGACCACCCAACTGAATCACCCCACCTTTCTGTCCAGTCTGCATATGCCATCTAGAATCTCAGTTTTTCCCTGGGATAAACACCATTTAGCCCAGCCCTCCGTTGCTGCTTTTGTTCTGTGTGTGTCTTCCGTATTCTCGCAGAAGGTACACTTGCCTCATCAATGTCCCCTCTGAAACTTCTCCTGTAACATGAAAAAAGGAAAAGAAAAACATTAAAGAGATCCTATTTAAATTGAACATAGCAAAACATAAGAATGACATGGTATTAGTATATACCTGATGCGAATTAGGAATAGTGCACCAAATAATGTAATCCCACCAGCAACTGATATTAGCACCAATTTTTTGCTGGACTTCTCACTCCCTGGTCTTTCTGAACTTGTCTTGTCTTCTTTCCTTTCTAAACTTTGCACTGCTCTTATGCACATTATTCCATGTCCTTCTTTGTCCTACTTCCAACCATTGAATTGATTATATGCCATTTCAACGGCAAAACAATGGATTAACTTACTCAACATGTCTACCCTACATGTACAAGCATTGAAAAGAAGAGTAAAATAAAGTGCTAGAATGAAGAAAAGCACATTACTGTTCCTCAAGAGCTCACCTTGTCATTATCTTTTATATAAGCATCATCATCTTCTAGATTTATACATGTTTGATCAACTGCCTGCAAATCATTGCCTATAAGATGCAGATCACCCTGATTTCTGCCAATATGTTCTAAATGTGGAAGCAGTGAGTGGCATGACTTTTCTGAAGATGATATCAGTAAGGTCATGGGAACATCACTATTTTGATGGAAAGAAGGTTCATCATCAGTCAAGTTGGCTTTCCACATATCTGAGTCACTGCTATCTTGAATTTCTTGAGCAGCATGAAATTGGAAAAAGGACTTGTGAAGATCAACAGGTATCTGCATTTCCCAATTGTACTTCTCATATTGGCGCATTGGATTATTAGTCTGGCTACCTAATTCTCCCGTATGAAAACCATCACTCACAGATAGGGTGGTTTTATCCTCAGAAGCATCAAGACCTGTTTGCAGTATCATAGAACTTTGATCTGAAATGTCAACTAATAAGGGGCTTCCATTGCAATGCTGTGCATGGACCCCTGATGAATTTACTCCGGGATCACAAGATAATGCTAAACTTGACTTGATAGAACCCTCTTCACTTTCAGTTATGGTCAAACTTGTCGAGAAGCTATTTGAGACCGTCCTTGCCTCCAAAGAGTTTTTGCAGCCATCATCACCTTCTCCAATCCCCTGCTTTAAGAAATGGTTCAAACCATCTGCATGCAAGTCAGAACATTCCTGTCCAATTGCAGCATCTGGCCATCCTTTAGAGGCATGGACCTCAACCCCGTTGCAGTAGGAAATATTATTATCATTAGGCTGTTGCAAACCACCACCATAATCAACACTACCAAGGGGCATAGATTTACAGCTTTTTTCACTCCCTGTAGCTGTTACTGTTACTGTTAGTTCTGCATTCAGTGCCTCATGAAAGAATGATGTTGACAGACAATTGCTTGAGTCTTTTCTTGTATACACATTATTCTTTATGGTGGAACTAGATACCTTATTGATAACACCTGCCTGTTTGAAGTTTGCATCATCAAGCCAAAGAGCATCTACTGAAGCTTTAGCAGAGTCGCATGCACAGTTTGGATATATGGTATGTGGTGGCACAGGTTCCAAAGGAGTAGAACTGTTACTCCCATTTGATATAGTTGCTATTTGATACCTGTTTTTAGCATCCCATCTGGTCTGAGTACCATTGGGAGGATCATATTGGCCTGACAAGATCTTGATGTGTTGGTTCCCATAAGCATCTCTTAAAACATTGGCATCTTTTAAGCTGTTGTTATGATTAGCTAGCAAGGTACTGGTGTTAACTTCTAAAACATCTGCATCAGTGTGAGACCTGTTGAAATTGACACCTTGTTGTAGAAAATGGTGTTTATCTCCAGTATAGGAGTATAATTGTGTGTCTGGAATTTGTGGGCAACTCTTGGTGGAATAACCATAATCTTCAGATGCCATAGCAACTGGCAGTTTATCAGCATATGGTGTTAAACCATCCACAAGAACATGATGTTCAACTATGTTTGAAGTTTCATGTTCAATTTCCAGGTTCTGATGCTCCAAAATCTGGCTTTTACAATCATCTTTTGCATTGAACCGCTGTTCAAAACCTAATTTTACCACTTTACCTGGAAAACATTTCATGTAACCTGTAGCAGACAAACCAGCATCTTCAATCCCATCAGAGAAACCCCTTCCAAGCCCATATTCTGAATTGGGAATTGCAGCTCGTTCATTACAAGCTGTATCCTTATACACAATTAATGCTTCATCCTTCCCTCTACCAAACAAGCCACAATGACCATTTTCAATTTTGTGATCACTTATGTCTGAAATATCCAGTTGACAGTCAATGCTACCTTTAAATGTATTTTCACCTACAGAATCTGCTACAAATGTACCATGGTTTCCCAGGTCAAGATCTTCATGATATCCCAATGTACAATTTCCAGGAGTACTTAAGGGATGTCTTACCCCTCCCCTTTTTAAGAGCTCTTCCTTTGTGTTTAGATCAATTTGAGACTTGGTGCATGAGGGGGATAACATAATATATAGCTGAGCAGCATCTAGTTGATGGTTATCATTTATCTGGTGATATGTTTTAGGAGAAATCATTGATTCTACCAAACCAAATTGTCTATAATGATTAAGTATGTTTCCATCTGTCTGTTGATCCCAAATATCTGAATGAAATATGTTTTCTGGAGGGATAAAGTTCTCTGCAATTACCGAATTTCCTCCAGGAGAATTCTCTACACTTGAAATCAAGAAAGACATATTATCACATGAAGCTTTTGAGTCTGGGCTATGAAAATCAATTTCCCTAAAATTGCTTTCTGCGTCATCAGATTCTTCAGAATATGAATCAGACTGTCTGGTGTAGTTGGCACCCCAGTTTTTCTACAGTGAATACATGAAGAATTATAAACAGAACAAGAATATTGAAAAAAAATGATAGTACTCCTGTAAATATAGATTGGAGATGCAGTTGATCATAGAAAATGATCCTGTCTAGAAAGAGGAATCCATGTTCTTTATTTAACATGATTACAATAGTGTGGCTCAGTGCTTACCTGCCTGTGATTTACTCTTGATTCCATGGATGGACTGCAACTGGCAGAACTTGAAGAGCTACACTGTGATAGCTCCAAGCTTCTGCAGATCAATCCAACCATATCAGTAGGCATCACTACTGTATAGGTAACAATATCAAAATCCGGAACCTGTCACAAGAAATCCTAGTAGAATTAGAATGAATGAAAAATCTATGGGTGCATAAAGAAAATACTTGAAAATAGAATTCTTATGTAACTTTTCTTACATTTAAATGCTTAGACCTTGCTTTCTTTGAGAGGGAGCGAATGCACAAACAAACTCTGCGAATATCTCTTTTCTCAACAACGTCTGATGGGGAGAAGAGATCAATACTAGTCAATCCCAAGATTTGACAGATCTAGATAAAGAGAAGTACTGGTTAGAAACCAACAGGCTACTTAAAATAGTTCATACAAATTTGAATCTTTTTTCTAGAAAAGGTAAAGTGTGATTATATTACTGAAGTGAAAGGGAGAAAACTCCCAATATAATGTGACTGTATAACACATGGGATATAACAAAATTCAAAAGGTATACTTGTTACAGAAAGAGAGTTGACCGAAATGTCAATAGCTTTAGCCCAGGAGAAAATCTTGGCAGTCATATTGCAGATGATGTCATTAGTTTGAGAGGACATGATTCCAAAGACTCTGTTGTTCCTTTCCATCCAGATGGTCCAAAGGACAGCAAAAGGAAGCACAAACTAAATCATGTTTTGAATGCTGGTCAAGAAACCAAAGATGGTTTGGGGGAAGGCCCAACTCAACTGTAAACCTTTTAACCAGATCATCCATCAATGAATTGGAGAATGATTGAATTAACATATTACATACTTCTGTGCTACTGAAGTAGGCAACAAATCAATATGAACATCATGAGCTGCCCCATGATAAAACCAGTTGTTTCTAAACCTCCTTGGTTCCTTCTTCCACAACCTGAGACCAGAGAAAGAAGAGGTAAGAGGGCCCCATGGAGAATTTGGTCAGAAATCCATATTAGAGTCCAACAACAATGGCTGAATTGATTATCTACATGAGTAAGGAGAATAAATTACCTAATAGAGAACATACCAAAAATCATCATACGCATCCCTTTTTTGTTTTCCATTGAAATTTCTTGATTTCATTACAAGAAAGTCTTGAGACACCACGGGCTTTTTTTATCAGTAGATATCAGGTGCACTAACTTGGTTTAAGTTGCAAATCCAGAATTGTTTTGAGAAGATTGTAAGGGAAAAAGAGAAGAAATCTGCACTTGAGGGGTGAATGTGTTGAGTCAGCAAAGGGAATAGCTTGTGGAAGGGAGTTATTCAAGCAAAATATGGCACAAGAAATGGGGGATGGGAACCAGGTCAAGCAAATCAGTTGTATGGATTTTTAGTGTGGTAAGGGATAAAAAAGCCCACAGTTTCTTTTGCAAGGGATTTAAGTTTGAAGTGGGAAGGGGAACCCGGTTTGGTTCTGGAAGGATTGTTGTGGAAACCATCTCTTGAAGGATGGATTCCTGGAGCTATTTGTGATAGCAGTTGACAAGGAAGTGAGAGTGGCTGACTATATGCACATCTCAAATGGAGAACGTGTATGGAACTCCCTTTTCAGAAGAGCCTTGAATGATTTGAAGATAGACATAGAACCATAGAACCTTTTGGAGGCCTGCTTCAGAAGCTTTATATCATGCAAATAGATCCTGGCATAGAAGATAGAAGACAGTGGTTGGAAGAAAAGTCTGGTCATTTTACTTTAAAGTCCTTTTACAACAAGTTGACCAGGGAAGAAGAGCAGAGTTTCCTATGGGTATAATCTGGTGCAAATACTTACCTTCAAAGGTAGCTTTTTGCCTGGTCTGCCTACTTAAATAAGATCCTCACTAAGGACAACCTGTAAAATAGAGTGGGGATTGATTCAGAAGATTGTGTCCTATGCAACAGGGTGGAATAATCTGCAAATCACTTGTTCTTGCATTGCAGCTTCACTTATAACATCTGGATGAAAGTGTTCAAGCTTTTTTTTTCAATGGATGCTGCCCAGCATCTGTAGAAGACTTTGTAAAAGGGTGATGGATCCAGTGCCTGAGCAACTGAGCAAGAAAGGAAGAGCCAATTGGAAAATAATTACAAGAGAAGTGTTTTGGGCTGTATGGCAGGAAAGGGATTTAAGGGTTTTTCAGAACAATGGTTGACAAATTGATGAAGTGTGGCAGAAAATAGTGGGCAAACTGTTTTCCTGGTCAACAGCTCAGTTAAGATTGGACAGATCAAATTATCTCTCTTTTTGATTGTGGCAATCTTTTTGTAAACACAGAAGGGATAGTGGTCTAATGTTCTTGTTTTGTATTTTCCTGTTGTACAGCCACTAGTTGTATAGGGGCTTTTCTATTTTAATAAAATTATACTTTACCTCTTCTCAAAAAAAAAGTAAGTGTTGAATATTTTTTTATGTTGGGGTTAAATACTTAACCCCCATCCAGTATCTGACAGTTACCTGGTCATACCCCAACTTTTCTGACAATCCAAAAACTACCCTTGTCAGAAAAATGTTTTATTGTTGACAGGTTTTGCAAAATGATATTTTACCCTGAGAAGAGTTAAATGTGAAAATGAGTCATGTGATCCATCTCTCACATCCGATCAGTGAAAACCACCATTGCCACAACTCCAGTAGAAATCAAACCACCACCATTGCAACTCCAATGGAAATCAAGCACTGCACAATGGATTTTAGGATCATGGGTTTCAATAACCCTTTATTCTTGAGGAAGCAAGAAATTAATTTTTCAGCATCAAAAGCACTGTGGCAGAAAAACTAAATTTGGGCTGGAACAGGAAAAGTATGTTCAGGAACTGTGCAGGAGACATATGGAAGGAAAGAAATAGAAGAATTTTTTAAGACAAAAATTGGAATCTGGACAAGATAGTGGCAGCTGTCAGCAATTCAGTTGCAGACTGGGTTCTGTTAGACTATGTTTTTTCTCTTTTTAACGAAATTACATCTTACCATAAAAAAAATGGTGAAGATTTGTCCAGTTTGTCAGAGTTTATTGCAGCAATGGTGAATGCACACATTGATAGTTGTCTTGATCAAGCATTAGGGAAGAATGTAGGCAAATGATAATGATAGTAACAGCAAAGTTGAAGATGAGAATACTATAGAAGAGATCTATTATGGAGATCTTTTCCATAACCCTGCAAATTAAAAAGGCAGAGCTTAAAGGTGATGGATAAACTGGAGGTCTGAAAAAGATTTGGATTCTAAGAAATTTGTGGAAGCATTGGATATGAGGATATCATTGTGATGCGTATAAGAAAGCAGAAAGCAATAGAGCAAGCATTACTTTTGCGAGAAGCTGAGGTTGAAGAACAAGAAAATGAAGAAAAAAATGATTCTAGAGCTATTGATCCAACAAAAATGTCCAGCAGGGACCTAAGAAGGTATGCAATTTTTTAAACTTTTTTGTTTCTTATTTCGGCTTTTTGGTTGCCCAGCTGGCATTTGTCACTTGTTGCCAACCAGTGAGCCCCATGTACAATTGCTTGAGTTGTTCATAGAATTTAGACATTGCTAGTTTAAAGCAAAGACTTGATTTATTTGCCTTTTGGTAGAGCATTTATAGTGAAATTTTTTAAGGGTATAAATCTATACGACTGATCAACACGGTTTTTGTGGTTAGAATGGAACAAAATACAATGAAAGAATCAGGAAGATTTGATTTCAATGAAAACTAAAATGGGATGGGGTACTTGTCTCAAGGCTCTTCATGGATTTTGACAGTTACTGTTCTGTTCTAGATGACCAGTTTTCAGTTTTATCAATGGATTTGAACTCAGTTACTGCTAGGCTCATTGTGTCGCTTGTGCTTAATTGGAGATAAACCCTTTTGACTTCTGCTCTCACTCCATTCACACTTGGTGCAAGCTATTTCAGCTTGATTATCAACACAGGGCAAAGATTAGACAAATCTTATGCCAAAGCTAGTTAATTGCAGCTAGACTAGTAATAAGAATAGTCACAGCATTCTCAGCCCAAGAACACTTAGGCCATGTTTGGTTCACTGCTCTGGGCTTCATTCTTGTTCATTCTAATCAAGAATGAATAGCATTAGAGTGTTTGGTTACAAAATTCTTGCCACGAGTCACATTCTTTTTAGAATGAAAAATCAGCCCCATAGCACAAAAATTGAGTAGCCTGCACTGCAGCATGAAAAATAATCATGCCCCATCTTGCTCATTTTTATTCTTTGAAGAAAACTTGCCTACAAAACTGTTGCCATAGATATTTACTTTTACAAAAGCACTTTTACATGAAAGCAATTTATGAAAGCACCTTTATAAAAGTACTTTTACATGAAAGCACTTTTATAAAAGTAAATTTATGAAAAGTACTCTTACGAAAGCATTTTTGCATTAAAGCACTTTCATAAAAACACTTTTACGAAAGCACTTTTATAAAAGTACTTTTACTAAAGCACTTTTACGAAAGTAGCACTTTTACGAAAGTATTTTTACCAAAGCACTTTTAGGGAAATACTTTTTTTTTGAAGAATGAAAAGGTGCAACATAGGACACTTGTCAGTTTGAAAAAAAATTCATTTTTAGGAAAAAAGTATTTGGTTCATAGCAATATTTTCTCATTCTGCCTATTTTTACCCATTCTCATCTTGGGTAAGAATGAGAAAGAATCAGAATTGAACCAAATATGGCCTTAGTCTCTTCCTATCAAATCCTATCAAAGCCAAAGACAGCTCCATAGAGCTGGTTGAATGGCATGTGTACAAGTCATAACAGTACATGTTTCAATGCATGCCTATGAACTGAGCTTTTGAAATATATGCTTAGTGGTTTCAAATGGAGGAAGTGCGATTCCAACTATAAAACTGACATGGTTGGTCATCATTGATAGATGATTCCAATATCTGAAAGCTGATGGACATAGTAACAGCAAAGAATAAAAAGAAAAACAAACAAAAACAGGACAAACTCTTTGCTCCCTTTCTTTCTTCTATTTCTTTTTCTTCTCTATCTTCTGTTTTCTCTGTACACCATGTATAGAACTTGTACAATTACAAAATCTAAAACAGTTGTGCCCATGCCATATGCACATGAATGTGTAACAACTACAGCTATTAATAACCCAACATGGATGCTGAAGACCATTTTGTGCATTGCATACCTACTAATGGAAACGTAATTATGTAGTATACTAGTAATTGTTTTCATTTATTTATAAACTGTTATTTATTATTTATCTACAATAGTAACTCTTTACTCTTCAGTATGAATATAGAACATCGCTATCAAACCTACAAATGTTGACCTACACATAGGAGTTCACAACAATGTTTTAAAATGCGGAGGCATGACGCGAGGCATTCCACTACCTAGAGGCGTGAGGCGTAGTTCAGAATGCAAGAGGCGTAAGCCTCCCGAACACAAGGAGGCATAAGCCTCCTTAAGAGGAGGGGGGTTAGGAAAAGGAAGGGGGGATTTCACTTTTCTTTATTTTTAATAAAAATCTTTTATATTAAGAACAATAAAGATGCATAACATTCCTTCCCCTTATCTTTTCTTCCCCTCGCTTTCCTTTTCTTTTATTTCCTTTTCTCTTTTTTTCTCCTCTTTCTTTTTCTTTCCCTTCCCTTTCTTTTCCTTTCCTTTCCTTTTTTTTTTCTTTTTTCTTTTTTTCTGTCTTTTTATATAAGCTGTGCATGAGGCACATGAGGCATACGCCTCTAGCACGCCTCATGAAAAAAGCACATGAGGCGAACGCCTCAGAGGTGTCAGCGCCTCTAGCATACACCTCAGGGCGTTTTGAGAGCACCTCGCCTGGAGGCGCGCCTCCAGGCATACGCCTCCCACGCCTTTTAAAACACTGGTTCACAATTCTCTCTCCAATTTAAATGAACTCCTTTTACATGTATCTCATAAAAGCTACATTTTAACAATATCATTCATTATCAAATAAGATATATTTTTTATAATTTATAGTTGTTATTGGAACATGGGATAACTCATGTGTGAACCTGTGTCCATGCAAGTATCCATATGTGTCTGTGGTTAGAGATTAAAACTGCATCCCCAGCTTTATGTGCAGTCAGGTGTGGAGCTATGATACTCAGATATACATGCCTAGCATACCACTGTTGGATACCATACTTGTAGGATACAATACCAGATATTGCATATATTAACAAATTATACTATAGAATGATCTGAACATCTTAGGAATTTAATTAAACTTGACAAGATATGTCTTCTGAAATGAAATTTAGCTCCAAAAATTAGATATAAATGCATGATATAAGTACATTACATATGATACCCTTACTTGTATCTGTGTACAGGATTTTAGGAAATGGAGAGTTGAATCCCTGTTTCCATATCCATGTCCATGTCTGTATCTGTATTTAGGCATCATAAATTTGGAAAAATATGTCTCCAAAAGAGTGGAGTCAAGGTTCTGCAGTGGCAGTGGCATCATATTTTGGACATTCTTCTAAGTCACAGACCATGTTATAGCCTTATTGGTACTCACTACTCCCACTAAACCTTTTAAGAAGCCATTTTTCTCTAATTCCCCCATCTGAAGCTGCATCAATTTCTCTTTCACTTCATTCCACTAGGGCATCAAGTCAGGGATCATGATAACTAAAATATGTTATCTTCTAAAACTAGAATTAGTATCTTCTTTACCAGTTAACTTGTAAATGTTATTTCTTGTGTGTGGTTTAGACATTTCATATATCTTAAGAGTAATTGCATCTATGTGGTATTATCATTATTTAAGTGCAAACTTCCTACTTGTTGTCTTGATTAATTTTTATTTTTTAAGTTAGAACATAATAGAATGAGCTTGCAAATTGCAATACAGAATTATGTGTCAAAGAGCAGTAAATACAAGGACTTTGCACTAAATTCAACACATCAATGTACTGAATGAAATAACCCATACTCATCAATAGATTTACCAATAAGATGCCATAAGTTTTACTTAATGGAGCTCACCTTCAAAAATGAGTCAACTTTGGAATAAGGCATGTACCTCCCTCTGCCCTTCCCATAAGCAATTGGTTCATATATATACGCTTTTGAATATCTTAGCTCCATACACTTAGTCAATAGCATTTTCCATATCACCTTAGACACTTGAAACCTAAACAAATAAGAAAACGAGATTTAACCAATGATTATGGACAGATTTCAGGATATACAACCCTCAGCCCTCGTATATGTATGACAGACCTTCGCATATCATTTTTTTTTCTGAGAAAAGTTAACATCCATTTCAAATCAAAAGGGGGGTATATCAAAATATGTACAGCTAAACAAAGGAACAAAACCCACCTGAGGAAATACTAAGTGCAAAGAATTAGCACTATACAAAAAATCCCTACCCACCCCTGATTTTGCTAAAGCATCGGCAATGTATTATTTTTTCTGGTAATAAGCATCAGCCATGTGATTCATTCGTAGAGGCAGCCCATCACAAGGTCCCCTTTACTACTGGACATACCTCAACCTGCAAAGCTAGTGTTTTAGATTCATCTTTTACATCCAACGTAAAATTGCAAAAATGCAGTCGATGATATCTGACTGATTTTTTTCTCGATATTATGCTTATGGCGAGTGATTTACATAAACCCTTTAATGACTCCAAGTTCCCATTGAATGATATTAGGTTTTCTTTCTCTTCTTTCTTTCTCTATCTTCTCTCTAGTTCTACAAACAACCATTACAACCTCTAACAGCCAATAAATTCTTCACCAAATGAGTTCATTCAACATTCTCAGAGGACTAATATTGATCTAAATACGCTTTCTCATCAAGCACCCTTTGGAAAGTGGCAACTTTCATAGGTAATGTATGGAAATTTAAATTTAAATCATCCAACCAAATTTTATCAACAATTGATAATTTAAATTTTAACATAGAAAGTATCCCCATTATATTCCTATCCCACTGCATGGCATATGGGTATTTGGTGGACCATCTCCTTGTGCACTGAGATTTTTCTAGAGCAGTGTCAGTAGAGCTTTGGCCCACCTTGTGTTGTCATGGCTCAGTGTGATTGGTGCATGGTTAGCAGTGTGAGGTCCAGACCAACAGTTATCATATACTATAAAAATGGTCCTTTTGGAATTTCTTGGTGTCTTTAGAAAACATATGGTAGAATAACATTAAATAATTGAGCAATTTCATGTTATATGGTGATAGAAAAGGCAAAACAGCATTTCTGTTTTGGGTCCTTATCTCTTGAAAATTCCATTGATCTTTTCTTCTTATTTGTAGGCAAATTGAGATTCAATTCCTTATGGTCCTAGCGAGTTTATAAAGTTGATAAATAGCAGATATTGCTCAAGTCTAGCTTTTGTCTCTTCTGGATGGATTTTATAGCTTTGGCGTTTTGGCTTTTGCTTGTCAATGGTTTCTCAGCTTGTCAAAAGACAAGAGATGAAAAGTCGGTTCATGTGGTCAGTGTGTACAGATGCAAAACATCACATACTACAAGAAATTAAAGTTTAACATAACTGTGCTTTATATATATATTGACAAAGCAAATGCAGCATATATTTTAAGTGCCACTCTAAATGATCTGTCAGAAAAAAAAAAAAATGGTATAATAATGAAGAATGGAACAAGATAGTCTTATTGTTGAAATAGACATGGTTCCAATGGCTGAGCATTTCTTGTGAGTGAATGGAAACAACCTTAGAGAGACCAATCATATGACCTAAGGGCAGTCCAATGCATGAGGCTCCCGCCAATGTGGGGTCTGGGGAGGGACAGATGTACACAGCCTTACCCATGCACATACAGAGAGGCTGTTTCCAATTATATGACCTATTTCCATTTATTTCCCAAAAAGCCAAAGAGTTCAAGCAGAAGATGTATTTCACATTTATTTCCATTGTCTATGTGACAAGTCTAAGAAAAAAATCCATAGGAAACTTGAAGGGCATACAATAATTCCCCATCAGCAAGTAAATCAGCAATTGTTGTCCCTTCATCCATTCTTGTATGTAAGACTTCTCCAAGCCATATTCTTGTTTGAGTCTGCACAGTGAACAAGCCAAACAGTAGAAATGTAAATAAAACTGTAGCTAATAATCACATTTAACATAACAATATTATTATAATGTCAGACAGTATAATTTAGTCAAACCACTTTCATGCTAGACAAATTGTGTTTTAATTGATAAATCATTATAACCCAATTTGTTGGACTCAAATTTTACCAGATCTTCAGTTTCTAGCCTGAAGACAGTAATAGAAAGGAAATGCCAGCAGAAAGGTTTAATAGGACAATACATTCTAAAGGAGGAATTTACTTAGAAGGTATCAAAGCAGCAGTTCTAGAAATAAATTGCAATGCCCTTTTACCACCCTAAAGAAAAGAAAAGAAAAGAAAATATGCCTCCTGCAAGTCTTCTCTTAACCTTTTAACCTCTCTAAGAATAGGGGTGCAAATGGATCGGATCATGATCCAAACCTAAGTCCGATCCTATATTGTTGGATTTGGATATCCCTGTTTCGGAATTTCGGATCAGATTTGGATCACCCCCCTATCCGATCCTATATATATATATATATATATATGTATATATGATATTTATTTATTTATAAATACGTTATTTATATTGCATTTTTTAAATTTTTATATTATTTATTTTTTAGAAAAACATGTATATATATTGATGAAAATAGTTGAAAAAATACTTGTATTTTTGTTTTACTTTATTTAAACAGTTATATTTTCTTTTATCTGATCATATATATATATATATATATATATATATTATATGATATTAATTTATTTATAAATATGTTATTTATATTGCATTTTTGTAAATTTTTATATTATTTATTTTTTGTAAAAACATGTATATATATATATATATATATTGATGAAAATAGTTGAAAAAAAACTTGTATTTTTGTTTTTCTTTATTTAAACAGTTATATTTTCTTTTATTTTTAATAATTTTTTGATTTTTTTAAAAATTAATTCAGATCAGATTTGGATATCCAATATCTTAATCAGATTCAAATTCAAATCAGTATTTATGAGATCTGATTGGATCAGACCTACAGTGTTTCAGATCGGATTCGAATATACCCTGATTTGGATCTGATCCGATCCGTTTGCATCCCTATCTAATAATATGTTTCATCATTGAATCATATTCTCAGTTTACATTTCCCCGCAACTCCCTCCAGAAATCTCTCTTCTTTTAAGTAGTTCCCTGAAAATTCAAATGTAGTGTAGTGAAGAGTGCTGACTCCACCCAAATGGCTAGGAAAAGTTGTGCATGCAAGGCTCGTAAGGCATATTTTGCATGTCTTACATGTTCATTGTCATGGAGTTGCAATCATGACCTAGGAAAACCCAGTGGACTTGATCAAAATTAGGTCATTCCAACATAGTATGACAGGAAGCTGCATATCTTCTCAAAAAGGGAGCAAAGTAGAGTTCTGAAATCCCAGAACAGTTTTTTTTATCAGAAACAAATATGAAGTTTTATTAAGTTTAAACAGAACAATACATTTGTACAGAAAGAGGACATAAACAAGCTATCCCTCCCCACATAGAAATTTGCAAGTTGCAACTTTGCCCAAACCAATTGATTTCTATTTCACCCCTTTCTTAGTTAAATTGTCAGACCAGTTAACCATTCTTGGAACCTGATGAGGGCAGATTTAGCCCTCCAGTGAAATTGCGACACGTGGCACCTCGTGACAACTAGGCAAACACCCAGGC
>NW_010729334.1:68524-85796 GCF_000365185.1 Nelumbo nucifera
TTCGCCACCAGGCAGTTCGTCACCAAGTAGTTCATCACCAAGACACGTCACCACCGGGTCAAATAAACGAGGTACTTAGCCAAAAAATTTATACATCACAAAAAATGGTACGTGACCAGAAACAATTACATCAGAACCCATTGAGCATTCATCAGTATATTCATTGTTACTTTGTTAGCCACTTAAACTTCTTCATCTCATTTCCATACGCCCTAGATTTTGTACATTCGTCTACCATGCTATTTGTACCACTTGCAAAGCTGACAATAGTTCAGCCCTCATAGTCTCCTTCCCCAATCCCAGAACAGTTTCCCAAATGCTCAAATGTAGAGAAGGCCCAAAAGATCCTTAAGAAGCGAGGCAAAGTGAAAATTATAAATAAAATTAATGCAGCAAATTAATGGACTTCAATTTAAAGATATCAAACTAGTTAATGATCCTGTCTTCTTCTTTCTTTCATGTGGATGCTAACTTCTGATTAAGCATGTCTTGATTATATCTTCATAGATGACCCACTCTTGGAATTATGTCTATGTAAACTAAATGGATTAATACCTTCTAACTTAATCTAACATAATTTCCACTTTTAGAACCAACAAAGCACCTGGTTTTTCTATGCAGTCTAAGTAGAGGAACTTGGAGTTGGACAAAGTCCAAGCTTAGTTGCATCCAAAGGATGGTATTATGATGTTGCTTGCATGAATCCGTCATCATCAGAAAACATTCATTGAACTCATCCTCTACCACCCTAGGTTTATATTTTTGATATCCAACTCTTTTCACTATAATAGACTTGGGTATTCAGCTTCAGAAATTTTAGTAGATTCCAAATCTACCCAATTCTTCATCCACATCCTTAATTAATACATTATCTTCACTCAGATCAAACAATATCTTCAACACTCACCCAAAAGATAAATTTGTTCTTTCATAACAGAACAAGAACAAATGTTGAACGAAAAGCAACGGATTCTAAACTCTACCATTGCATACCACTGACACCCAGATTTCATTCAAACTAAATCCCTAAAAGAATAACAAATCAGATAAAGGAGGAAGAAGAGGAGAGAAAAGTACCTGCAAGAACACATCGTCGAGTTCACGGAAGTTTGACTCAGTTGAAGACAGAGAAGAACCAGTAGACATCCTGAAAACTTCCGGCGAATCAGCTCTCGCCACTACTGGTCCCATGGCCACGACCCACAACACAATTCCCCCTCAAAACTTCTGATTTCCCGCCAACAGTGCAAAAGAACCAAAAAGAAAACAACCCAAAAAATTTTTACTCTGCTCGCCTTGCGTGCCTTCCTATTTCACTATTTCTTATGTCGCTCCTTTTATCTGTAATTTTTGTCTTGCTGGTTTCCTTGAATGCGGAAGACTTGGCGTAGATTCTGAAACCTTTTATCCGGTTATTTTCCTTCTACATAATATAGCAAGCCCACAGGTCTCTCTCTCTCTCTCGCTCGCTTTGTCTTTGAAATTTGAATTTCACGTGAATCTTCACTGTCTTATCTATCCGCAAAGAACGGAGAAATGGGTTGTGGTTAACTGGCTAGTGGCTTGTAAATTGTAACAGATTGGGGCCCACAAGAAAGGGACTCCTGAGTATTCTGACTGTGTTAAGATGGAAAATGTAGACCGTTCATCTCGTAGTGCAGTACATTTGTCCACGTTGACCCCATATCCTAGCCTTGTGGTTGCAGGAATTTTGGTGGGTGTTGGGGTGTATAATTGCCGGTGAGTCGCAGTCTTAAAGAGTTCGGTTGAAAAGTTGATGCACGGAAGGTTCTAAAGAAAGCTGGAGCGAGTCCTAGAGTACAGTTGGCTCGGTCTTATGGGTCTGACATATGATTAAGGGATGTTTTTTTAGTGTGGATGAGAAATTGGGTGGTATACTATATTATTGTCGTAGGGATCAATCCACAGTTTATAGCTGCTGAATTGTGAACATACTATGTGGATTGGATTAATCTATACCCACAATAGCGTTATGTAGGTATGGTGTAAATTGATCCACACCACATCTTTTGATTCTATGTATTTCATATATAATTTATGAATGATCTACACAATTGATCAAAAATATCTAATTTTGACATTTTATATGATAAATAAATTGAAAAAGACATCAATAAATTAATATTAACCAATAAATATTAATTTTAATAAAAATAATAAAATAATTAAAAACTAAAAAGTATTATTTTATTCATAAAAATAATAAAACATTAATATTTAAATAAATAAAAAAGGGTGTAGAAGGAGCACTGCAAGCTAGAATTAACATTAAAAATCATTATTTTATTGATAACGTATTAAATAATTAAAATTAAAAATTATTATTTTAAAATTTAAAAACTAAAAACAAAAGAAAATATGTGGAGGAGATGTATTGTATAAAAATAGAGTGTGAAAATATTGTGGACTGACCACATCCACGAGATATATGTTTTGTGTTGTAAATGGGGACGGCCTACGATATATTATGGATCAATCCCGTCCATAGCCAACCTAACGCTATGGCCATCCCGTGGCTTGGACTGAAACAGGCCATCCACAAGATAACCATGGTTTTCGAACACCACCTTAATTGACAGTGATAGTTGTTCAACAAATTGTGAAACCAATAATAACATTCCACATTAGTCATAAAATATATAGGACCCATAACCATTCAACCCCACAATTTGAATTCTATATATTATGTAATCGTCGTGGGACATTATAATTGATTACACAACCTATTATATAGTTAAAACATTCAACTAATCCAAATTGTATGATGCGTAGGGACACCAAATATCGACCCCAAGCCCCAACTAGTGGATTTTGAGGCCATCATCTATGGTTGTGCCATAACATTTTATGGACCGTTTGATAGTAGACGGGATTTACTATCCACAAGACAGCACGCCCCCTCCAAAAAAAGATTCATCTACTTAGACATCCCTTATAGTTTGTGTATTACTAAAACACTCTCTATAGTTTGCACCCATAGGTTTAGGTTTTTTATTTCAAAAATACCCTTATGATTCTTATATCATATGCACTCCACACCTTGTACAAACCAAGTTATAACATGGGCGCAGAGGGTTTTGTTTCCTAAAAGGCTTATATAAGAATTATTTGGAATATTTTTTAAATAAAAAAATCCTGGCCCCATGCCCTTTCACATTTCCACTCATTTTAAGTGGTTATGTGATCATTCCCAGATGCAAATATAAACAACTATCAACAAAAAGGGTCAATTAAGTAAAGCGGTTTCAAGCTATAGGGGGTGTTCCACAACATGGTTGGTTTTGTTAATTTTTGATACATCGTCAAAAATAAAAAAAAAAACAATAAAAACAATTGCCACGTCATCAAAACTAACAAAACCAACCATGTTGTCAAACACCCCTTAGTAATATATAAATTAGATGGTAGGTTTTAGTAAGTACATAAAACTATAGGAGATCTCTAAATAAATTATGTAAAAAAAATATGCTACCCACATCGTGGCACATCTCAAACATATTTCTCATTTTTTGTATATTTTCAATATTGATGGGATTATACACATCAAATGCAAGGTTCAAAATATCAATATGCTTGATATTCAAAAATTGAGTATTGACTAATTGATACTCATTACTTTCTTTTACTTTTCAACTTTTTGTGTATGACAGTTTGTAACTTTAAAATAATTATTATTATTTGAAACTTTTATACTCACACAACTCTTGCTATTGCACACATCCGTGACATTGAAAATCCACACATATTGTGGTGAGTAAAAGAAAATAAAATGATCACTTATTGTAAATATGCATTTACAAATGATATTTTGAACCTTTGACAAATGTATAGCTAAGGTTCAAAGTATTGGAAATACAAAATGTATTAGTAAGGTAATTTTAAGAGATGTATTAGGATAAGATAAGGTTTAAATATGCATGGATATGGATGAAAAACCAAGATACACATGCATGGATATGCTAGTACATTCAAATAAATCTAAAAAATATATATTAATAATAATAAATATAAGTTTTATATAATTATTAAATATTTAAACATAAAAAAACCATACTTCAAGGGCTTATATAAATTGTGAGATATCGGGACACAACTATTAGCCATTGAAAATGATAAAAAAAATAAAATTTATATTTATATCTTAATTTCCTAAATCAATATAATTTGTGTTAATATTTATTATTGTATAAATTTTAATAATCAACTTTAGGATTTATTGCAAAAAATATCTCTTAAGAATAAAAATGCATATGTTTGTGACAAGCAACTATAACATGGCTTAAGAGTGCAGTTGTGGTTGTTAATTACTTGCTAATAACAAGGGTTCAAATTCTTCTATTTGTAAACTTTATAGCTAGTTTAAAGCTTTAGGCTGTTTTTGGTTTGAAGGAAAAAGTAGGGAAAGGCAGGGAAACCTATACAAGGTTTGTAAAGGTTTCCCTACATTTCCCTTCCTTTTCCTTGAAACCAAACATAGCCTTAAGGTGTATTTAATGGCATGCTTTAAATTTAAATTTGAATTTGAATATTGATTAAAGAGTGGGAATAATTATTAGAGTTATTAGAAAGAGAAAGAGTAATTAAAGTGGTTATATGGAGTAATTATAGTAGTTACTAGTCCGCACCCATGCGACACATGGGCCTTGTCAAGTATACTTCATGTAGAAGGAGTCTTATGACATTCCTAATTAGGTAGTCAAGCTAAATCAAGTTCACCCCAAGTTTTTTTTTTTTTTTTGGATATAGGAGGGAAAGGGCTCTAACATAAGCAAGGGTAGAATCAGGGTGACCCGGGGGAACCCTAATCCCAACACTACCCCTTTTGTAAACTTTCCCTCTCCCCCCACCCCCACCCACCCAATGATTAGCCCCCCAAAACCCCATCCATTTAATTAGGTTTTGGCCACCGTAGAAAAAATTCTGGCTCCTCCCCAACCAAAGATCATTGAGCTTAGTTGTTTCAATGGAAAATTGGTCACATTTTTTGTTTAATTACCACTTAGCCCATTATTTTGTAAAATTTAGTTTATTTTGGTCAATGAAGCTTTGATCCAAACTGTATAATCATTGAACTGTTTGAAGTAGATAACTATTCACAAATGGATAACTATTTTTTTATAATTTAAATACTTTTTATATTTATTATGAATATCAAGGTTTTTGAATTGTCGTTGACCTGGATGGTCAAACCGTTTGGCTTGAAATGTTGAGGCAACTAGTTCCATTTCGCCCTTAACTCATATCTTGGCCAAAAATTGTTGACTTCGTTAGTGACCCATTGACTCAGGTAGTCAAACTGTCAACCCCTTCGACCTGGACAATGGTTTTTGGTCATTTTTATTTTAATTATTTTTTATTTTTTTAAATTGGAAGAGGCCATATGTTCAAACCGGATGGTCAAACTACTAACTCAAAAACCAGTGGCCAAAGTGGTTCCAGTTCCAGGTCAGTTTTTAAAACATTGATGAATACCATAAGTGGATCCATTTCAAACCCGATGATTCAACCACTAACCTAAACCTAGAGGCAAAAATGGTTCCATTTTCAGTTTGACTTTAAAACATCGGGTTAAGGTTAACTTCATTAATTAGGTTATGTAGGTTAATTAGGGTACTTAAATTAAAGTAATTAATTATATTACTTAATTTAAGTGGGTTAAGGTTAACTTCATCAATTAGGTTATGTAGGTTAATTAGGGTAACTAATATTAAAGTTAATTAATTACATTACTTAATTTAAGTTCATTTAATAATTTGGATAATTATGTTACTCAATTTAATTAGGTAATACTTTAGTTAGCTAATAAAATAAATTATTTATTAATTAGCTAACTTTAATTAGTTTTCTAATTGTGCCTTAATTTAATTAGGTAATTTTACACGTAGCTGATAGTATCAAGAAAAGATTAAACTTGAATTAAGTTATTAGGTTACTGAAACTTAATTAAGATAATTAAGTTTAATTATGTTAATTAAATTAGCTCTATTTAGGAAATTTTAAGTTAAATTAACTTAAGTTAATGTTAATTTAGGGTAGTTCAGGTCAATTATGTAATTTTACATGTATCATATGTAATAGTACATGATTAAAGGCAATAATTATGTTTAATTGGTCATGTTTATGTAACATTGTTTTAAAAATGGGCAATCTAGCATGTGGCCATTGTCATGAGAAGAGAGAGTAAGAGGAATATGTTGAGAGGAGGAAGAAGAAAATGGAAAGATGATAAATAGGGTAGGAGGTTGATAAAAAAGATAAGGAAGGTGCACTAAGGATAGCATGAAAATTGGAGAAGTTTTCTAAGGTGTTGAAGAGGTTTTATAGGTGTGAAGAGAGAGATTTTAGGAAGATTTTTATGTAATTGGGAAGTGAGAATTAATAGAAGTAAATAAATTTGAGACAACATGTTTCCATTAGGGGTGGGAAAGGGAGAGAGAGTATGCTGAGGTGGCAACACTAGAGGCTTGGAAAGGAAATAATGCACCTTTTCTAGAATTGCAGGGTTGGGGTAATGGAGCAAGGAAAGGCCATTAAATAATATTAAAAATTTACAATTAGTGAGAAGTAATTATAGGGTCAATACATAAATAGTATCATGAGTCCAATATAGATGAAAAGAAACAGAATCAAAGGTTGTGTAGCATTCACATATTAGATCTGATGGAGGATGATTTGACCCGACCAACTGAGACGACGACACGTGGATCTGACTCAGCATGAGCAACATCTCAGTATCATGGCCTGACCACAACTAAGTAACGAGCCTGTAGAGCAGCTCGCTACGTCATAGCTCGCTATAGAGGGAGCTCGCCACAACGTGAGCTCCAGGTCCCCCGAGCTACTGAGAAGGGAAAACTCCAAGACCATTTCAGCTCGCGAGCTAGGGAAACTAGCTCGCTCCAGCACCTGGGCAGAAGAACTGCCCCAAAAACCAACCTTGATGAGGGCCACCTCGAAGTACCCCTAAGAGCTTGCTACAAAGTAGCTCAAAGCAAGGATAGCTCGCTACAAAGTAACTTGCGACTGAGTGATGCGATGCTCTCAAGAAGCTTCCATCTGACAAGATCGTACCGGTCAGACTACGTTACGTCTCCTGACTGGCGGTGCAGTCCTTGTCCTTTTGACAGTCTGCACCCACGTCTCTCGACAAATGGAGGCGTGCTTGCCCCTTTGGGACGTGTCACTCAGGCGAGCAGATAGTACACTATAACGATCACCTGCGTAGACCTGGCAGGTAACGGCTGCGACAGGAGCCCAGTGGCGGTTACGCCCGATTTGACAAGAACACCCCTATAAAGGCCTTTTAGGCAAAGTGGAGAGACACGTTCACTCTCTCTAGAATTTTCATCTGAACTTGAATTATCCTACTTGCTCACGAGCTAACCTCATGAGCACAGTGATCTAGCACGACCTACACTCTTAGCCTTTTACACTCTTTTCTTCCACTCCAACGTTCTAACTTAAGCTTCGGAGTATTCCTGTTGGGCAAATCCTCGGGAATCCTTCTTTTTCGTCTTCTCAGGTGTCGTCCGTTGCCAACAAGGAGCCAGTCAGCAACCAGCTAGGAGTGCCCGGATCGTGCCACATCATTTGGTGCTGTCTGTGGGATTACGCTTATGAAAGCCTTCCTCTAAGCGTTTACAGTTTCTTTTTCCAAAAACTCGACATTCATGGCTTCTTCCAGTAACGCCGGACGCGGTATCTACCAGAACGCTTCCGGGAAGCAGCCCCAATTTCCTATTGTCTGTATTGGACAGTTCACTGTCCCCCTCTCCGTGGACGGAGTCCCTAGTTTGAACGTGCCTCTTATGGTGGCACCCGTGGTCGCTCCACTCCCTTCCACAGTTGGAGCAACCTTTGCTGAACCCTCGGTTGTGCCCCCAACGGCCAACCTGAACCAGTTGGAGGACTTAATGCAATGCATGCGAGCCATGCAGGCTCAAATGCAACAATTTCAACAATTCCAACTCTATCAACTACAAGTGTTGTACCAGGTTTCCCAATACCAATACCAGCAACAATTCCCCTCTCTGCCTCAGGCCTAGCCGTCGCTTCCCCCTCGGCATCCGGCCACAAAGTAGACCAAGCCCTCCCACCGGAGTGAGCGACCTCGCCAGGAAAAGGCCTCCCAGGCCCAGGATCCCGCCAAGAGCCAAGCCTCTTCCCATAGCAAGAAGGAGAGGCCAACTACCCCCGCCTCACAGCCTGTGGGCAGGTCGGGGGCCTCCCAGCCAACCAAGCCTATATCGCCCCAGCCTTCGCAGTTCGAGCTCCCGCTCGTGGAGAATCTGTTCGAGGTCCTGGTCGTGGACTATAGGTAGGTCCCTTTGGTCCAAAGTCACCACCAGCAGTCTGAGCCCGTCGAGCTCGGTGACACTCAAGCATCAAGCACCAACGCCGAGCCAGTGAAGCAACAACGAAGACGTCGGCGAGCTCGCCGAACTGCTACCCGAGTCTCTCCGGAGCTCAAAGGAAAAGAGGAGGTATGCTCAGGTGAAGTGAAAGCTACCCCTCTCCTCTCAGTTTCCTCCTCGTTATCTCCAGAACTCCTTGTTGTCCCCATGCCAAGGGACTTTAAGCTCCCTCCTCTGGATAAGTACGATGGGTCTTTCGATCCAAATGACCATGTGGACGCCTTCCAGTCTCAGATGCACCTGTCAAGAGCCAGCGAGTCCTACATGTGCGTGGCCTTTTCCACCACCTTCAAAGGGGTAGCCCGCACCTGGTACCGAAACCTCGCGCCTGGCTCGATAAGAAGTTGGGCGCAGTTCGTGCAAGTTTTCACCTCTCACTTCGTCAGCAGCAAAAGGTGCCCGCGAACTCAGGAGAGCCTCCTCAGCATAGTGCAAAAGGAAGGGGAGTCCATTCGGAGCTACATCAAGCGGTTCAATGACGCTTGTTTGCAGATACCCGACCTGGATCCCACAGTTTGCCTCACAGCAGCCAAGCGAGGTATCACCCACAAAGAGTTCAAGTGGCACGTAGTTGTCAACCAACCCAAGACCGTGACCGAGTTCCTTAAGCTCGCGGATCAGTTCATAGGGACAGAGGAGGAAATCAACCAGAAGGGCGAGCAGGCCTCAGAAAAAAGAAAGAGGGAGCCAGAACCCCCGTCTCAAGGCGGCAACAAGAAGAAGAAGGACACAGCTCGGGGGGCAAGGCCAGTCTAACCCTTCTGAGCTCCAGTAGCAGAAAGGGACTATACACCCCTCAACGCGAAGTGGACCAAGATCCTCATGGCGATCAAGGACGCTCCCTACATGAAGTGGCCACCTCGGCTAAAGGCCGACCCTAACACCAGGAATAAAAATTTGTATTATAGCTTTCATAAAGATCACAGTCATAGCATCGAAAGTTGTAAAAACCTCTGCGATGAGATAGAAGAGCTCATCCGTCACAGATATTTGAGAAATTTTGTACAAAGTAATAATAATAATAATAATAATAATAATAATAATAATAATAATAATAAAGCAGTTCGACAAGGGGAGCAAAGTAGAGATGCTCCCGAGTCCAGCAGGCAAGCGGAACAGCCGCATAAGCAGCCCCCTGAAGAGAGACCAGTTCGGGGGACCATCCATGTCATAGTCGGAGGTTCAATTGTGGCAGGATGCACCTTAGAAGCAGCTCGCGCATCAGCTCACGAGATCGGCAGGGAGGAGCGGAACCCACCAAAGTGACCAAGGACAGAAAACCCCATCTTCTTTACAGAGGACAACGCGCACGGGGTCCACTACCCCCATGACGACGCGCTCGTCATAAAGATGAAGATCAACGACTTCGAAGTTAGACGCGTCCTTGTCGACTCGGGCAGCTCAGCAGACATCCTCTTCAAAGCGGCCTTCGACCAACTACAGTTTCAAGAGTGCAACCTAAAGCCCGCGAACACTCCCCTGGTAGGCTTCAGCAGAGAGGAAGTTTGGCCCTTGGGAAGGGTAACAATACCTGTAGAAGTCGGCACCTGGCCTAGCATAGTGAGGCTCAACCACGATTTCCTATTGGTCGCAACCCCCTCCCCATATAACGCCATAATAGGTCGGCCGATTACCCATGCCTTACGGGCTGTGGTGTCCACCAACTACTTCGCCACGAAGTTCCCCACGGACTTCGGCATCGGGGTAGCGCGAGGTGACCAGCTTGAGTCTCGCAAATGCTACGTCGTCGCCTTTAAGGGAAAAACCAAGGTGGCCGATGACCACGAGTTGGAGCGACCTACGGAGCAAGGCGAGGAGCGAGTTGTGCCCACAGAAGAGACCGTCTCCATCCCGGCCTCGGCGGAAGACCCAGCTCGAACTCTTCAGATCGATGCTTCCATTAAGGAGCCCCTACGATCTAAACTAGTACGCTTTTTACTTGATAATTTAGATGTTTTTGCATGGTCTGCGGCGGAAATGCCCGGCATAGACCCTAGCATCATAACTCGTAAACTTAATACTGATCCTGTAGTTAGGCCCGTTAGACAGAAGAAATGCAACCTAGCCCTAGAGTGATGGATGGCGGCCGACGAGGAGGTCGGGAAGCTCCTTGCAGCCGATTTTATCAAGGAAGTCCATTACTCGAGTTGGGTGGCCAACCTCGTTCTGGTGAAAAAGGACAACAGTAAATGGCGCATGTGCATCGACTACACCGACCTAAACCGAGCTTGCCCAAAGGACTGCTTCCCACTTCCCAGGATCGACCGTCTGGTGGATGGGACCTCGGGGCATGAGTTGCTGAGCTTTCTAGATGCCTACTCGGGCTACAATCAGACCAGGATGGACCCTGCTGATGAAGAGAAAACTGCGTTCATAACCGAGCTCGGCCTGTACTACTACAAGGTCATGCCCTTTGGGCTAAAAAATGTCGGGGCGACCTTTCAAAGACTTGTAAATAAACTGTTTGAACCATTGATTGGCCTGAAAGTGGAATGTTATCTAGACGACATGGTCGTCAAAACTCAATTCACATGTGATTTAGTAAAAGACTTGAATTTAGTTTTTGAAATCCTGCGTAGATTCAATATGAAGGTAAACCCGAATAAGTGTGTCTTTGGTGTCACCTCGAGTAAATTTCTGGGATACATCGTAAACCGGCATGGCATTGAAGCCAACCCGGACAAAATAAAGGCCATCTTAGATATGAGACCACCCCGAAAAATGAAGGAGGTTCAAAGCCTGAATGGCCAAATAGCCGCCCTGAGCCGCTTCATGTCCAAGTTAGTAGATCATTGCCTACCTTTCTTTAAAGCAATTAAAAGCAAAGGGTTTGAATGGACCCAAGATTGTCAGCTCGCGTTTGACGAGCTCAAAAAGTACTTCGCTGGTATACCGGTCTTAACCCAGCCCGAAGAGGGCGATGTTTTAGAGTTGTACCTCTCGGCAAGTGACGAAGTGGTCAGCTCGGTACTAATAAAGGAAGTAGATCGGGTCCAACGACCTATCTACTATGTTAGTAAAGTGTAGCAGGGAGCAGAAACGAGATATCAAGAGATAGAAAAAATGGCGTACGCACTAGTCATTGCAGCTCGAAAGCTCCGTTTGTACTTTCAGGCTCATACTATTATCGTCCTCACCAACTAATCTCTGAGGCAAGTCTTACTCAAGCCCGAGGTCTCTGGTCGACTGACGAAGTGGGCCGTTGAGCTCAGCGAGTACAACCTTCAATATAAGCCGCAAACTGCTATTAAGGCCCAAGCCTTAGCAGATTTCCTTGCGGAGTGCACTTTCAGCTCCGAAGTCCACAGGCCGGTTGAGCACGAGGCCCCCAGCTCAGGCGAGCCTGGAGCTCCAAGGCCGGTTGAGTCCGAGCACCGTGAGGTAGCAGCCAGTGCGGCATCTCTCCTAGTTACGCCAAGAGCGAACTAGGATGAGCAGCCCTGTATCCTTCACGTAGATAGCTCCTCGAACCAGCAGGAAAGCGGAGTCAGAATAGTTCTGCACGGCCTAAGCGGCACGAAATTGGATTACACACTACGCTTTGAATTCGCGGCATCCAACAATGAAGTAGAGTACGAAGCGTTGATAGCCGGGCTAGCTCTAGCCAAAGAAATGAAAGCCAAGCACATTATCATCTGCAACGATTCCCAGTTCGTGGTCAATCAGGTCACAGGAGAATACGAAGCTCGCGAATCGACTATGATTTCTACCTGGCCAAAGTAAGAGAGTCTCTGCCCAACTTCCAGTCACACTTCATCAGGCAAGTCCCGGGGTCTGAGAATGCTGATGCCGATGCCCTGTCTCGGTTAGCCAGCACCAGTGATAACACCATGAGAACCGTGTACATAGAGAACTTACCTCGACCTAGCATTCTCGGGGGGGGGGGCAGAGGAGGTTGCTCCTGTCGTTCAAGCAGAGTCGAGCTGGATTTACCCGTTCGCGAGCTTCCTGCTACATGGGACCCTCCCTGCAGATCGCAATGTCTCCAGAAGGGTAGAGCGTCAGGCAGCCAAATACGTCATGATAGACGAACGACTATACCGAAGATCCTGCATGCTCCCCTACCTGCGCTGCTTGCGACCTCCCAAAGCCGACCTCGTGCTCCGCCACACTCATGAGGGCCTGTATGGCGGTCACTTATGGGGCAGGGCCCTCGCCCAAAAAGCATTACGACAGGGATACTACTAGCCAACAATGAAAGCAGACATCATTGAGCTTGTCAGAAAGTGTAACAAGTGCCAGAGACATGCCAATATCCACCATCAGCCCGTTGTCGATCTCAAGTATCTCACCAGCCCGTGGCCTTTCGCACAATGGGGCATTGATATACTTGGACCGTTTCCACTAGCAACAGGCTAGAGGAAATTTCTAGTGGTAGCAGTGGATTATTTCACCAAGTGGGTAGAAGCCGAACCTCTTGTAACAATCACAGCCTGAAACGTTCAGAACTTCTTTTGGAAGAACATTGTGTGCCGCTTCGAGTTACCTCGGGTGTTGATTCTGATAATGAAAAGTAGTTCGAGGATATCAAATTCCAGAACTGGTGCCAAGACATGGGGATCCGACAGAACTTCACTTCGGTCGCACACCCTCAAGCAAACGGCCAAGTAGAAGTCACAAACAGAGCTATACTCCATGGACTGAAGGCACGGTTAGACCGAGCTAAAGGACTATGGGCGGATGAGCTGCCCAGTGTTCTATGGGCTTACCGAACTACAGAGAAGACCGCCACAGGAGAGACTCCCTTCAACCTCACCTACGGCACCGAGGCAGTCATCCCAGCTGAAATCGAGGTTCCCTCACTACGATTGGAAGCATATGACGACAAGGCAAATGAAGACGAGCTATGTACCAACCTCGACCTACTCGACGAAGTAAGGGACCTCGCATATATCAGGACCGCAGCTTACCAGCAAAGAGTAGCTCAGTACTATAACGCCAGGGTCAAGAAGCGGAACCTCCGCGTTGGCGACCTTGTCCTTCGTAAAGTTTAGGTACCTGATCCCGACGCTGGCAAGCTCGGACCGAATTGGGAAGGACCATACCGAGTGAAACAAGTGCTCGGGGAATGAACATACAAGCTCGAAACCCTTGAAGGGAAACAAGTACCTCGTGCATAGAATATTGTCAACTTAAGGCAATATTACCTGTAACTACTGAGTAGACCACGAGCCACTCTCAAAGCCTAAGGGCCAGAATGCCGAGCTAACACGACCTCGGCGCAATAAGATCCAGTCGCCTCCATTGCATGGGCAAGCTACTGAGTAGACCATGAGTCACTCCTAGAGCCTAAGGGCCGAAATGCCGAGCTAACAAGACCTCGGCGCAATAAGACCTAGTTGCCTCCATGGCATGGGCAAACTCCAAGGGCAGACTATAAGTCACCCCCTCAGCCTAAGGGCTAAAACATCGAGCTAACTAAGATCTCGGCATCAAGAAAGACTTAGCCACTTCAGTGGTGAAGGCAAAGTATGAAATATTAGAGGTGTAAGCAGCTCGGGTTTAAACCCCACGAAGCATAGCTCGTCTCAGTACCTTGGTTGAATTAAGGAATCACCAACAAGCGTATAGTTCGGGCTTACATGGTAATCACTTCGCGGTAATACCATAGAGATGCCTTAAACGTTAAGGGACAGCTCGGGATAACGACTACCGAAGAGTCCTACTTCGGGCATGTAGCTCTAATAGCTCGAGTGATGAGATCGCTTTAGCAAAAATAAAGGAAGCACGCCATACTTTGAAGAAAAAAGAAATTTCATTACCATTCCAAAAAAAAAAACGAGCTAAACAGCTCGAGAAAGTTTAGTAAGAGGTAAAAAGGGCAAAACCACCCAACAAGATCTTTTCAAGACCGGGTTATGGCACCTGGGAGCCACCAGTAGTCGGAAGAACGGAAAAACAGAGCCGCCAACCTCAGGGGTCCACCTCCTCCACCTCGTCCTCTTCCTCCGGGGAGTCAGAATCTTCCTCCTCCGCCTGGTCCGCCGTCTCGGGAGCCAGGTCCTGCATGGTAATGCCGTCAAGGTTGAGCCCAGAGAACTTCTTTCGGACCAACCAGCGGCAGAGCTTGAATCCAGAGCGGTACGAGCTCGAGCCATACTCCACTTGGAGGTCGTGATACTCCTAGGAGTCCTTGAAGTCCCAGACCGCCCTCTCTCGCTCGGCCTCCACCATGGTATTGAAGTTCCGAGTTCGGTTCAGAAGTGTGGACTCCAAATCCCGAACCTGTTGGCGAAGGAGCTCCCTCTCCACGGCCACCCTCAACGACTCCTCTCTATAGCGCGCGCTCTCCTCGGAAAGCCTGGCGATCTGTGCCTCCTGGTCCCGGACGAGCTACTCCTGGGACTCGCTCCCCCTGTGAGTGTGAAGGAGCTTGCCCTGGGTCCAGTCGAGCTCGCCCTGGAGCTTCTAAACGATGACCCTCTGAGTGTGAGCATCGCCGGAGTGGATGTTCGTCTAGAGGGCCATGGCGTGGATGGCAGAGTTCACCTGCCAACAAGAGACTAAGGTCAGAAGACAGCAAAAGGAAACAGAAAAACGAGAAGAGGGGAAGGACTACTTACCACCATACAGTGAGAGGCAGCGAGCACAGCGAGATCCCCGGGCTCCATCTCTCCCCACTTAGCGATCTCCTCGTTGCATATCGCCCTTCGACTCTTCCGCCTGGCCACAACATAATCATTAACACCCTCCCAGTTCTCCACTGGGAGATGCGGGTAGGGAAATGGACAGGAAGAACCAGGGGGAACCACCCCTTACTGCGGGAGCTCACCCTCCTCGAGGCTACCTCCGCCAGCACCTCCTTTAGATGGAGGCAGCGGAACTTCAGGCGGTGGATAAGTAAAGTCTGGCTTAGTAGACCCAAACTCAGTGCCCCCAGAGGTGGGAGTCAAGTCAGGACGCGACCTCTTCACCGTGCGCTTTTGGTTGCTCGAGAGAAGGCGGCGCACGTCAATACTAGACATGATGGCTGCCAAAAAACCACAAGGTATTAGTCCAGTAAAAAAGAAATATATGTATACACAATATTGTAACAATGCACTACACGACCTAAAAAGGCAACCTACCCGGGCTCAAGCCGGCCTGTGCAAGCTTCTCCTCGGTCAAGTAATCTGAACAGAGGAAGCCTACCGATGCCCAAGACAACATCATTTTCCGAATTTTAGGGTCCAACTTGACCCCGGGGTCCTGGATGGTGCCCCTCCAAGAAGTTGGGAAGGGCCACCCCTCGGGGTTACGGACCACAAAATAATCCCACTTCCAGGTGGGAATCTTGTTTGGTAGCTCGTACAAGAGCTTATTGCCGCGGCTGGGAGAGAGGTAGTAAAAACACCTTTCCGGAGGAACTCTAGGAGCGGCATTTTTGATACAGAGAATAGAGGCAAAAATGTCAAGGTTCAAGGGGAGGCAGTACTCATAACACAAAGAAATGGTCCCAACCATGTTCTAGATAGCGTTGGGATGAAGCTGATCGATGGTAACATTAAAGTGGTTTAGCACCTCCACTATTAGGGAGTGCAGGGGAAGACGCAGGCCAGCCTCGAGTTGTTCCTGGAAAATAACTATATCATCGGGACCATGCTCCCAAGGGAAGTTACCAGTGGGGAGATTGTAGACGAGGTCCCCAGGAAGGTGAAAATAGCGGATTAGAGACCTGAGTCTCTCCGCCGTCATAGAGGAACGACCAAAGGTGTCAGGCTCCTTCCCCCGAGAAGTAGAGACCACATCACCAGAGGTCTCCCGAGCCTCCGGAACCTGCTCCCAAGCTCCCCCCGATTTCGAGGGAGCATCATCGTCCTGGTTACCGTCCCGGTAATAAGTATGGTACGGAAACCCAGACATGATTGACAGTGATTGAGACTCACCGGAAAAGACGAAACGAAGTGAATGGAAGAGCTCGGGTAGACTAGATGGATGCGCGACCTCAGAATCCGAAGACAACAAGATAACATGAAAGCAAATGAGGCCTAGGGGGCCCTCCTATTTATAGCCACTACGCCTCTGAATCAATGGCCCAGATTGAGGCAGATCCGACGGTTCGCAGTCAAGCTGACCGCATGCCTTCTGAAACCGAAATGTGACTGGCTGCATGTCTCCCATGATTGWGGTAATGGTGCTGCACGACATCCGGAGTTAAGAGCCGCTTTAGCGCATTTTCGGTATTCAAAAAGTCAGAAATCCCCTGATTTCCGTGCACACATTTAATATAAGCAGTCAATCAAGTTTAAATTTTGGCCAAATCAACCCGTCACACTTCATGAACTCCTCATGCTAAGGCAGCACTCTTAGCCCGAGGAGGGGGGCATTTGATGGAGGATGATTTGACCCGACCTACTGAGACGATGACACGTGGATCTGACTCAGCACGAGCAACAACTCAGCATCTTGACCTGACCACAACTAAGTAACGAACCTGCAGAGCAGCTCGCTACGTCATAGCTCGCTATAGGGGGAGCTCGCCACAACGCGAGCTCCAGGTCCCCCGAGCTACTAAGAAGGGAAAACTCCAAGACTATTTCAGATCGTGAGCTAGGGAAACTAGCTCGCTCCAGCACCTGGGCAGAAGAACTGCCCCAAAGACCAACCTTGATGAGGGTCACCTCGAAGTACCCCTAAGAGCTTGCTATAAAGTAGCTCGTGGCAAGGATAGCTCGCTACGAAGTAGTTGACGACTGAGTGATGCGACGCTCTCAGGAAGCTTCCATCTGACAAGACCGTACCGGTTAGACTGTGCTACGTCTCCTGGCTGGCGGCACAGTCCTTGTCCTTTTTGAAGGGATGAGAGATCCATCCTATGGACGCCCAAAGATTGCGGAATAAGGGGCGAATTTCAAAAA